>PVJX010002207.1:0-88229 GCA_004027295.1 Dolichotis patagonum | reverse complement strand
AGTTGGAAAAAGCATCTTGATAAAGCACTTGTGGATGGATTGTGTTTGGGTCACAATAGACATTTCAGGAAAGGGAGTCAAACGAATTGCGAGATTGTCATTTTCATAAGGGATCTGCAAACGTGTGGTCAGCGCTAAATTCTCTGGTTCTTTTCAGTGGTCCTCCTTCTTTGTCCTTGTCCCTCTGGGCACTGATATAGTGATCTTATTCCCACCCTTATCAAGGTCTGGGAAGTTTGTATTTGTAATCCCATGGAAAAGTTATTGGAATTATAGCGAGTTAATTTCAATCTATCACTTCCAGTGCAACCCATTACAAGAATAAAGACACTAAGACATATTTATTGTGAAGGGCAGGCAAGGGGTCCTGAGTCTGGCCAGGATGAAGGTTCATGGAAACAAAGGCCTCAACCCAGGGCCCAGCCTAGATTTTATTAATTCATGAAGAAGGGAATGGCTTGAAGATGAGTGACTGTGAGAATGGCAGGAATTATGTAAGTACTGCGAGCTGGGCCAGGTAGGAGGCCTGACAGCACCTCTGCAGTGTGCAGAGAAGGATGTGCTGAAAGAGTAATCCACATAACGCAACTGAGATAGCATACAATGTTCAGGCAACAGTGCCTCAGCTCTGATGTGCAAACCTTTTCTGCCCTGGGAAGTCACAGCCTCCTGTTGACAGCCCTGGGTGGCTCTTTCTTCCTGCCCAGCTCAACCATGTTTTGATGGGAGCCACAGTGCCAGGAAAAGAGCGGAAGAAACAGTAACTGTCACCTAGCTTCAGAGGTTACACACCAGCCAGCCCAGTTTACATTGCTTAGAGCCAGCTTACGGGCAAGGAAATGGCTTAGCCACCTCTGTGCATATCAGTACGTGGAGACAGGGCCAGGTTTAGCCAAAGTGGAGGTAACTGCTCTGTATTCAAGGAGAGTCGCCCATGTGGTCCTGCATGCACTGAGGAAATATTCAAAGAAAAGATAATTAAAGTACCTGCAGGTCTCAGTCTGATTCAGTCCCAAGCTTACTGGGGGAAGAGAATGAGAAGAGAGAGTAGGTACTAACTGACATGTGGGCAAGGTGAATCCAGAGACAAGAGTGGCCACTGTCCATTGCATCTGAAGCAACAATGTGAGGGTCGTGTCCCCTTGAAGAAACACATCAAGCACTAGAAGAATGCACGCTATGCTGAAATAAAGGCTCCATTGCTGAGCTAGTGTTTCTCTCTCTCTCTCTCTCTCTCTTCATCGGGCTGACTCAGACTTAACTTCCAGAGTTCAGATTAGATCCTACACTGCACCTTGCAGGAAGCCTTCCCTGACCCCATGCTGGAGTTAGGTGCCGTTCCTCTATGCACTCACAAACCCTGGGCTTCCTGTCAGCATTCACCACTGCCTGGCTATGTGACTGTGTCTTTGTTGAGCTATAAGCTCCACAGGACAGGGACCATGTCCCCTCAGTTTTTTGTTTTGGAGGGTTTTGCTTTTCTTTTTCTTTTTGCAGGATTGAGGACATTGAATCCAAGGCTTCGTGCATGCTAGGCAAGTACTCTACTTCTGAGCCACCGCCTACACCTGAGACCCGGTTACTAGCTTACTGTTATACTCTCAGTGACCGACACCAGGGCCACCTAGTATACAGTGGAAATTTTGTTAACATTTATTGTTTGAATAAAGGTGTAAGAATGATACTGCCATCTACTTTAAAAAGTCAGAAGACTTCTCATCCTCCTCCTCCTTCTAACAGATACCGAAAATATCCCTGTGATTTTAGCAAGGGGAAGCAGCCAAGAAGCAATCAACATAAGAAATAAATCATCAACTAGCTTAGCAGATGGTAAGTGCTACAGGAAAGGAAGTTGGGCAGAAACAACCAAATTTACTTGCAAAGCGCGGCATTCTTATAATGAACTCTTACCAGCACTTTTGCTTTTGGAGATCATCAAAAGATGAGGTGTTTTCCTGAGAGGAATATCTGGAGAAAAGTAAACATGAACAGGGTGTAAAATCTGTGGAGACCCAAGGGATGTTGCATTCATGGTGCCTTTATGGACTACCATGGGCTGTTCTTTATAATCTTTTTAAATTCAGTGACTTCTTAAGACCTGTGGCAGCCATTTTATCTTCACCATTTTGAAAAGATCTCACTGATCTTCCACCATGTGGTGGATAGAATGGTACGACGAGATGGAAAGGTTCTTCTATTTACCTCATTCACACTCGGGCCTGGGCAACCATATAACAAGCTAACTATTGCTCACCAAGTCCTTTCCATGCCTCTCCCCTCATCATCTCACCAATTGATTCCTAAGATTTATCTCCAAACAAGGAAGCAACAAGTCCCAAGGGCAGTCATGCTTGTCCTTTCCCTCCACATCTCCACAGGAGTTTCCCAAATGAGATGGAAAAGGAGTTAGGTTGTTGGTAACAGGATCCCAGCCACACTGTGCACAGCTACCATATCTTTGCAGAAAGGAAAAGCTGGACATTCTGGAAGGATGCAATTGGAGTGGCAGTAAAACAGAAGGACAGGGATTTGGTAGATACTCAAGCAGGCAAATGAGAGAGAGGTTGGGTGTGCTGAGCAGTGAAGTGGAGTTTTCAACTCCCTGCTAAAGGAGCCCAAAACGTTTATGCTACAGAGTATTTTAACCCATCTGGTTTGGGTGTTCTGAAGTTCTGGAGAATAAGTTTATTGGATGCTTTCCAGAACAGTATTCCATGTTCCTCTGCTCTCGCTCCCCCTTACCTGGAAGTACAAGCCTGACAGTTAGGCAGAGGAGCAATCTGCCTTAGCAGGGGCACCTCCATTCCACTCTCCTCTATTAGATGTTTTCCTATGGACTCATCAGGAGATCTCAGGCTGCTGAGTTTAAAGGAACTTGGACCACACCTTGGCGTGTCCACTGCCTAGTGAGTGGCTATGGCCAAAGGGTTCACAATGGAGTAGCCTGTTTTGTCCTTGCCCAGGTTTGCCTTCTGGGCTCCAGACAGCCAGGAATTTGGGCCAAGACTAGGGGAGAAGCAGGCTGTCTAGATGAGTGATTTTAAATCTACAAGAGGAGATGGAGGACTTAGGGGAAAGGGCAGACAAAGTTGATGATAACGTCCTCATGGAGGACTCCTTGTGAAGCTAACTGTGCCTCAGGGAGAGGGCATGGACCACGAGGAATAATTATGCTCTCTTGTGTCAGGGATACCTACTAATTGTGGAAGGTAAGAGCATGTTATCCTTTTGTTGCAGACCTAGAAGTATGCAAATCCTCTACCCAGTTGTGTCCGTTAGGGGTTATTGTTATTATTAAGTTAAGAAGCTTGATTGAGAAGTTAAGCGTCATTTAATTACACAAGATCTCTGGCCCCACAGAGAACACAATAGCATGTCTCTCCATCATTCCTTGTTTGCACAATTGTAATGGCCTATTGATGAGTTTCTCTCCAGATGAATCCTTTATTTAGTCCTTCTTCTAAAGTAGAACTCTCCTGTTTACCCTTCCTCATCTAATTTCTCTAAAAGCCTTGTGTTCTGGACCATAATGGGATATGTATGAGAAGAGAATCATTTGGTCAACAGCTTTTTGAAAATAGTTACTTCCTCCTGAGTGGTGTGTGTGTGTGTGTGTGTGTGTGTGTGTGTGTGTGTGTTTAAAAAGCTCCTGGGTGGTTCTGATTCACACTCACTTCATTGAAAAATCTTTGGCCTGGCGTATAGTACAATATTATAACCAGGTTAATTATATTGATACCGCTGAGACACAGCCCGTCCAAGTCAGAGTCCCTCATGTCACCCTTTTATGGTCATATCCTTTGTCTTTCATCCACCAAACTCAGGTAATCATTAATCTGGATCATCATTTTGTAATTTGAACAATGTTATGTAAACCAGATGATATAATATGTAACCTTTTGGCATGTGCTTTTTTTAGCTTGGCATACTGCTCTGGTGACTCATAGGTGATTATATATAATAATAGTTCATTACTTTTTGTTGTTGTGAAGCATTTCAGGGCATGGAGAGACCAGTTCATGTAATCATTCACCTGTTGAATGATATCTGAATTGTTTACAGTTTTTGCTTATTATGTAGAAAGCTGTCATCAATATTTGTGTACAGGTTAACATGTGAACACAAGTTTTGGCTAAAAGCTTTTAGTCAGATTTCTACTGAGAATATGAGGTAAAAAGCAGAGAAAAAAAATTGAAAAACTTAAATTTTGACTCAGAAGGAATGACACATAAAGTTTCATTACTGAAGAGATTAGTGCTACTAAAAAGAAAACAAGTATTCTGTACAGGGATAAGAAGAAAGATGCCTGAGTGCATCTCAGAAATCAGCAAGACCCAACTCATCACAGCCCAAGGGTGCAAAATGTAAAACTTTTATTTGAGAAGAGATGCCTGACATCTCTGCTCAAGAAAGGCCTTCTGGAGGACTGGTTCTGATGGATACATTTCACTCTGCTCAGCCACCCAGCACCCAGAGTACACTGCAGCAATGGTCCATGGGGGCCTACCTACTGCTCCTGCTGACGGCAGACCTTGGTGTCATCCATGTGATGTTGATTTTACCAGCAACCAGATGCGAGAGTTTCAAGGTCAGTAAGGATTCTATCCAGATTTCAAAGGAAAGCCTGGAGGCCTCTGAAAAGATAGTGCATGAATCTATGGGAATGAAGGAAAAGGTGCTGTGGAGACACCAGGAAACTGGAGATATCAGGAATGTGGAATGTCTGCCAGGGGAAGCTATTGGATGTGAGTGGTGCTGGTGCAAGAGAGGCCATGTGGACTGAAACCATCAAGGCCACATGGGTGGGACTACCCAAATCCTTTGGGACTCACAGTTTACTACCATGTTCCCTGGATTCCAGATATAGAACTACAGGACTAACGTTTGCCTTGCTGGGTTTCGATTTTGGCTTGGCATGATTCTTTTCTGCCCCATTTCTCCCTTTTGGAATGGGAGTGAATACCATATACCACTGTACCTCAGGACTAGGTAACTTGTTTTTGATTTTTACAGAAGTTCACAGTTAAGAGTTTGCCTTGCTCTCAGAAGACTTATACTTTTGAAAAATGTTGGAACTGCTGAGACTTTGAGGAAGAGATTATTGCATTTCCAACTGTACTCAAGAGAGTTGTATTATGTTGGCAGAATTATGAACTTGTTTCCAGAAAGAATGGTTATTGCCAAGAAATCAACCAATAACAAATGCTGGCAAGATTATAGGGAAAAAAAATCCTTCTTCACTGTTGGTGGGAATGTAGACTGGTACAACCACAAGAGAATTCAGTGTAGAGATTCCTCAAAAAACTGAAACTAGAGGTTCCCTTTCACTTAGCTACTCCCTTTCTGGGTATCTTACCAAAAGAATTAAAGGCACAGTGATTTTTTTTTTTTTTTTTTTGGTGCCGGGGATCGAACTCATGACCTTGTGCCTGCCAGGCAAGTGCTTATGCCACTGAGCTAAATTCCCAGCCCGGCACAGTAATATTATGCACATCCATGTTTATAGTAGCACAATGTGTAATAGATAAATCTTAAAGCGGTCCAAATGGCCATCAACTGATGAATGGATAAAGAATGATTCTTTTTGGTCTTTTTGAGACAGTGTCTCACTGTGCAGTTCAGGCTGACCCTGAGCTCACTTCTTAACCCGGTTGGTCTTGAACTCGCAATGATCCTCCTGTCTCAACCTCCCATGTGTTGGGATTACAGGCATGTGTCACTATACCCAGCAAGAATCATGTTTTTATACAATGGAGTACCACTCTGTCGTAAAGAAGGATAAGCTTGAGACATTTCTTGGTAAATGGATGCACCTTGAGACGACGTTCCTAAGTGAAATAAATCAGACACACATGTTTAAATGCCACACTGTTTCTCTGGTGTGAGAAACTTAAAGCATAAATAAGGACCAAAATGTGTAATAGGGAAATGGGAAAGGGAAAGACAATGTTCAAATGGGGAGGGGAACAAGGGAGGAGGGAGAGGAAGTGGAAGGAGGGACAAGAGAAAAAGAGAATAGAAGGAAGAAATGGAAACAAAGCTTTTGTATATAAGAAGAGGATGAGGAGGAGTTGAAGGGAGGGGAGGGGAATGGGGGAGAAAAGAAGCAAGATGTATCATGTACAAGCACAAATCCCTGTGGTGAATGTTACATTATCATTGTCAAGAGGGGCAATATATGTGTCACTTACTAAGGCCAGGCATTCGTAGTCTGACTGAAAAGACAGTGGTTTGTGGATCTTGGGGACAGCAGTGACATCAGATGGCATCCCACTAGGTTAGGAGCAGACAGGACTCTAAAACAGCATCCTCAGAATCAACAGCCACATGAAAACAGGATGCCAGGTATCATTTATAAGATATGTTAGAGATAGCTGTCTTTTTTCTCCTTCTAGCAATACAACTGGGGGAAGAGGAAGGCCCCAAATAATTGTTCTTCCAGTGTTTTGTGCCCCAACTCCCAGTCTGACCTGCTTGGAAATGTACCAGTCATACCTGGCCACACCACCCCCAGCCTTGGTCATGTTGTTCTCACTCAGCTGCATGGATGCATTCGCCTCCTCCTTAAGAGTCACACCCTTCTTTTAGGGGCACAAAGCCCTTTGAGAATCCAGAGAAAACTCTGAATGACCTACACAGAAGAACTTCATGGCACATAAGTTTCTACATACAACATACAACACGCAACCTGCTGAAGTTCTTCTGTGGACTGCAGCTCTTGTCCTAATCTTTTCTAAGTAGCTCTTTGCTGCGTCACCAGGGTGAACTTTGAAAACAAACGTCATGGCAGTGTTGGGGCCCACAGACAGAGGAGTCCCAGCTTGACTGGCAGAGTGTACATGGCAAGCCTCTCTAGGACAGGCATGGAAACCTTTGGCTTGTGACACTCTTCGCTGCTGTGTGTGTAATGGATCACACACACGCATGGACTGTACCTGTTCCTCCTGAAATGTCTCATGTCCTGCTGTGGGCATCTGACTCCAACACAGAATATGTCCTCGTTGTCTCTTTTTCAGGGCCTGCTTCATGAAGAAATTCAGCAAGTAGTCACTTGAGGTTTTAAGTGAGAGGATTCCATTTGGAGGCCTTGCTTGAAATCTTGCAAAACTGTAGGCTGCGTGGCTCCTTCACTGCTCATGGGCGGGATGACTGGGAATTATCTGACCTTTCTGGGCTTTGGTGTCTGTGTAATTAACGCTTTGGGTGGTAATGTTGCTGTTGCAATGTGCAAACCACTTGGATCCTGGCTGCACAACCTCAGCATCCCTGCTACTGCTGGGCAAGATGGAGTCTCACAAGTGCTTGTGTCTTCTTGGCAAGCTCTTTGGGAAGGACCTCGGGCCACTGTCACAGCCACTGTGCCTTCCAGGTGGAGGCATTTTCCTCCCTCTTCACAGCCGCAGGCCAGCTGGCTTGCTGGCCTGCTGAGCGGGTCTGCTGTGAGGAGAGTAGCTCTCGCCCTGCTTTCACTGTGCCTTGTTCACCTGGGTGCTGAAACAGCCGTGCTTGCCCCTGAGGCTCCCATAAGTCCCTCCATCAAACAGGGACAGGGCTGAGAGAGCAGGTGGAAGGCAATTCCATTCTCCTTGCCCTCTCCACTTCCCACCCACATTGGGGGTACCTCCATTCCTGCATGCATGTGTATGTACACAGATGCCCATTAGATCGCATGAGCAGGTGCCAGGAGTGATCACAACATGCCCCACATGCCCAGGGGGCATTTAGGCTCAGAAAGGACAGTCCTGCTAACACAGATAATAAAACCTACCTTTTATGATTGTCATAAAAGCAAGAAATTGTACTTAGAGTACTGTACCTGTTTTGTGACAACCACAACAATTAATTGAGGCCCAGAATACATAAAGAGCACTTAGAAGTCTATTAAAAAGCAAAAAAACAACTCGCC
Source organism: Dolichotis patagonum (assembly GCA_004027295.1). Lineage (NCBI taxonomy): Eukaryota > Metazoa > Chordata > Mammalia > Rodentia > Caviidae > Dolichotis > Dolichotis patagonum. Next base: position 80,323 of record PVJX010002207.1, on the reverse strand, counting down.
ATCCATGGACGATTGCATAAACCCAGTGCAGTATATACAATGGAATATTATCTGGCCAGAAGAAATGGTAATTCTGTCATTTGCAGTACCATTGGGGGAACTGGAGGACATTCTGTTAAGTGAAAGAAGTCAGGCACAGAAAGACAAACACTATGTATTCTTACTTATGGGAAGAAGCTAAAACATTGGTCCCAAAGATGTAGAGAATAAAATACTGGTTACTAGAGTCTGGGAAAGGTGCGGTGGAATGGGTTGAGAAGATGGTGGTTTATGGATACAAGGCACACGGATGGATGGTAGTAATAACTTCTAATGTTCTTTAGCAAGTAGGACAATTGTGGTTGACAATAATTAATCAAATATTTCAAAATACAGTAGCTAGAAGAGAGGACTTTAACTGTTCCTACACAAAGAAATAAAAAAATTGAGAATATGACCGATAAACACATAAAATGTATTCTTAATCTTATTAAAGTAAGTTTGGGAATAAAAACCAAGTTGAGATACAAATCTCTTTTCAGATCAGCCAAACTAAAACCTGCTGATATAAAATGCTGATGTTGCTAAGGATAAGCAGGCAGTGGGTCCGCTGGTATAAATTAGACAGTTTTGTGAAGAATGACTCAGCATTATCTATTACACTGAAAAAGCTGGGTACCATTCCCTCAAGGAGTCTCTTTCCGGGCTGTGTCCTAGAGAAATACTCAGAAACGTACCCCACCCCGCCAGACACATGCAGGGAAGGCCCCTGCATGTTCATAAAAGAGAAAAATAGTGAGGAGATACATGCTTACTAGTAGTGGGAAAGTTTAATTAGCCATGAGTCATAAATACAGTGAAATGCCATACAAAGTAGCACAGGGACGGCACGCAAAGATCCCCAAAGCACATCTTAAAGTGAAAAGGACCAATATGTACAGAATGATGTCCACTTTTCTCATAGAAAAATGTCCGGGCTGGGGATTTAGCTCAGTGGCTTAAGCGCCTGCCTGGCAAGCGCGAGGTCGTGAGTTCGATCCCCGATACCAAAAAAAAAAAAAAAAAAAAAAAAAGAAAAATGTCCAACAAGGTATAGATATATTGGTATACCACATAATACCCCATTAATACGTACACTGTTTATGTTCTCATCTATCAAGTTAAAAAAAAAGGGCTGATGCTACAGCTCAGTAGTAGTGTGTTTGCTTAACATGTATGAGGCCCTGAGCTCAATCCATCACACACCACAAAAATAATTAACTAATTAGTTAATTTATGAAATCAGAAAAAAAAAAGCCCAAAGATTTACTGCCCAACAGGCTGCCCAGCTATCTGGGCATACGGCTCCTCCAGAGAGTAATGTGACGAGAATAACTCCAGTCTTAAACACTGTATACCTTCACAGCCCCCACAAGATCCAGGACGTAATAAACCAACAAAAATGCCAACTAGGGGAGAAGTGAAGAAATGGATTCCCTGGGCTTGGTGGCGTGCACCTGTAATCCCAGCAGTTGGGAGGCTGAGGCAGGAGGATTATTGTGATTTTGAGACCAAGCTGGGCTACAAAGTGAGCCCAAGTGAGTCAGCTGAACTGCGTATCAAGACCCCGCCTCAAAAAAAAAAAAAAAAAAAGGGGATGCCACAGGCAAGCCTGGCACAGAGCTCTGTTCATAGCGAGAGAAAAAAATACAACCTCATCAGATTTTTTCCTATTAACAAAGCCTTAGAGGACACTTACAATGCACTTTCAAAGCGCCAGATCCTTTAGTTAGAAAACAAAAATCCGAACATAAAGAGGAGATCTGAATATGTAAGCACTGAACAAAGGGGAAACCTTTTCCAGAACCAGACCTCGGCCTTCTTCAGCCATGTTCTGAATCAGGCCTCTTTTCCAGAGCTGTTTCCGGAGGAAGGACAGCAGGTGGCAGCAGAGTCAAGCCTTCCTGGGGCAAAGCTTTCGGCGATAATTGACTGAAGCTCAAAACGCAGCTTCGGAGTGAAAAAATCGTTTGAAAATCTGAACACAAGAACAGCGATCAGACAGCGAGGAACTGTTGTCGTCAGCTGACCACTGTAGATTCTGATGTCTTTCCCTGTCTTTCCCAGAAATTGTGATTTCTCTAGATCGGTCTGTATAGTTCTGTCTCTGTCATCTCCAGGAAACAGGCCCTGGTGGAGGTGAAATTCCCTGGGGACGTTAGTCCAAATTCTGAACAAATTCATGGATGAAGGAAGGGTTTTAAAAGGAGGATTCTGGGCCGGATGTATAGCTCAGCGGCACAGAGCCTGCCTGGCAAGCGCAAAGTTGTGAGTTTAATTCTCCATACCAAAATAATAAATAAACATAAAAAGAAGATTCTGACGACAGTTTTTTAAAAAATGAAGTATGGATATAGGCACAGCATGGACGAACCTCAAAAACACCATGCTGAGTCAAAGAGGGCAGTCACAAGAGACCACAGAATGCATGACGCCATTGTGGGAATGGTCCCAAACAGGCAAATAGACAAAAAATAGATTCAAGGTTGTCAAAGGCTGGGGAGGTGGTGACTGGGGAGAACTGTAACTGCTAATGAGTATATGGTTTCTTTAGGGGATGATAAAATGTTCTAAAATTAGTCTGTGGTGGTGTTTGCACAACTCTGCAAACATACTAAAATCCACTGAGTGGTGTGTTTTATAGGGATGAGCTCTATGGTGTATGAATTGTTTCAATGAAGATATATATATATATATATAATATATATTATATATATATATCACTTCATTTTAAATCTCAGTTTCTCCTCTGAGTAGCTTCGAGCCCTGTTTCTTTCTCATACCCATATCTTAAGGTTAAACAACAAGTATTTAACATAACATGTGAAAATGCCAGCCCATAGTTAACATGGAATTTATGTCTTTCCTAGAACACGTATCCTCACTGCCTAGATAACATTTCACTCAAAACCCCATGCGTCATGTTTTGCTGCTGTTGTGATCTAAAGGTCTTCACTGTCCCTCTCTCGGCCCCACTTCAAGTCCATTTTCCAGCTGGCACCCTTTCTTACGGTCACTTTTTACAGCTTTGGGAAGTGCCTGAGAACAGACAGTTAAGTCAGCGGCAGTGCTGACTGGGAAGCTTCTGCTGGGAAGCCTCTGGCTACTAGAAGCACAAGACTAGAGTCAATAATGTCTACAGCACAAGTCTGGACACCGAGAGTGCCAGGAAACACTCCCTGATCAGAACAACAGTTCCGATGTTAGAGAATTTGGAATGTTATAATCAGAAGCGTGTCTAGAAACCGTGGAATATCAGGAGAGAAAATCCAACACATTAACCAACATTTGTACTTTAAAATTCATGTGAATTGTGTGTGTGTACACGCACGCGTGCGCCAGGGTCTTGCTCTGTAGTTCAGGCTGACTTTGAATTTACCAGGTAGCTAAAGTGGGCCCCAACCCTAAGGGACCCTCCTGAGTGCCGGGATTACAGGCGTGCGCCACCATCCCGCCCATGCTAGTGTTTTAGATGCTTGGAATGTTAAAGTCAATAAAACAGGCCAAGTCTCCACGCTCACCCAGTTTACTTCCTAGTGGGAGCGCACAAATATTTATATATCACTATGGACTGAATTGTGCTCCCCATCTCCAGTTTATATGCTGCAGCCCTAGATGGCATTTTGGACTTTGGATTGTGAAAGACGAAGTAATGTCAGTGGAGCTGTGGAAATAATGGGATGTGTGCCATTTTCAGATGAGATCTTTATATAAGGACACAGCAAGAAGTCAGCTGTCTGCAAGATAGGAAGAAAACTCTTGCTGGAAACTAAAGCGGTTGGCACTTTGCTCTTTGCCCTCTTGTTCTCCAGAACCATGAGAAATAAACACCTGTAAATAATATGTGTATATATATATATATATTATTTTTATTTATTTATTTTTTTTGTACTGGGGAACTGGACTGATGACCTTGTGCATGCCAGACAGGCGCTTGTACTACTGAGCTAAATCCCCAGCCCCTAAAGATCTATTGGGTAAGGCACCTGTGTACGATATTTTGCTATACCTGTCTGAGCAAACTAATACAGATAGACAGACAAACAGACAGGCAGATATTTGAATAAGAAGCCACACAGCTTGCTATGGTTTGGCTGTAGTCTGGGCTTCACCGTCATGTTCAGATTTGGTTATCGATGTACTGGGTTGGGAAGTCTGTCTTTAAAAGGGACTGATGTGTTTCTCCTGAGGTTGGGAATGGATTAGGTCTCACAAGCGTAGGTGGTTCCACCCTCCCATCCCCTCTTCTTTGTATGTGCCTCTTGCCTCTCACTTGGGCACTCTCTCCACGTGAGACCAACCGTTGTTCTAACAAAGCATAACGCCCTTGTTTGATTGAGAACTCCCCTGCGCCAGAGCCATGCGTAACTAAACCTCTTCCTTTATAATTTATTCCGTCTCTAGGATTCTGCCATAGCAACAGCAAATGGCCTAGGACAGCTGGTTTTGCCAGTGGAGAGGAGTCCATGTTCCCATTTGAGCTGTGGTGCCCGTGGTCCAGGGCGTAGCCTCAGGACTGGCCAGACGCACACCTGAGATTCCTGCCAGACTAGACAATCCTTGGAAGGCTGTCTGCTCATTTCACAGCTGGGACTGTAATTCACCTTCTAGGCTTTACTATACACTGTGCGAATGCTCAGGCTGGCAGAGAAGGGCCCTAGCATACAGTCTGATTCTCCTGATTGTTGTTCTCAAATGGAAGATTAATTAAACCTCTAAATTTGAATTTGGCTTCCAAGTTAGCAATGTTTCCCTCCTGGAGAAGAAACTGCGTGTCAGACGAACAGCTCCTTCTGATCCTGCTCCCTCCTCCTTGGCGCACTGTTCCCTCTGTCTGCGCAGTGCTCCTGGAGCCCTTCCTCTCCCTATAACGATAACGAGGGAGCAGAGCTGCCGCCTTCCCTGAGGTTCTTTTGATTCGGTGACATCTGACGGCTCCATTGTTATTTCACTTCTTTTTCACTTTTACAGAAAAACTGTGAAGAGTGTAGCAGCCTAAGATAATAATTTTTAAATTATGCAGACATTTTGTAAAATTGGATTTTTTCTGCTTCTCTTGCCTCTGAAAGCTCTCACTGGGATGTCTTGAATGTAAAAGATTTTTTCAAGTTTTTTTTTCTCCTGGTTTCTCCAAATTCTCTGAGCAAGTGACAGCCTTTACTAATACGTCCAAGGACGCGTCTTGCCACTTTCATCTTTTGCTTCCTGGCCACCATCTACTACCAAACGCACCAAGGAAAACAAAGCTCCTCTGTTAGCTCACTGGTGCAGCGGTACTGAGGGGCAGTACCAAGAATTCAGGGCACGTGGCATAACGCAGATGGCAGAAATACTCTTTCCTGATGAGACGCAAAGGATCTTCATGGAGCTATCTGATTGTCCCTTCTGAACTGCCTCTCAGAAAGAAAAACAGAAATGAGATTTAAAAATACAAAGAATGCTGAATCTCCTTCTTATATGCAAACAAAAATTATGAGGATAATTGGCAAATTTTTAAAATAACCTCCCCTCTTGGTATTCTTGCATAAAGGGGTAGGACTATACTTTGCTGTATGAGGGGTAGTCGGACAATGTCTATCAAAATCTTTAGCACACAAAGTTTCAATTCCACATTTCTAAGAATGTATCCCACATGACTTCCAGCCATGGAATCAATAAAGATTTTCGTGAGATATTATTTTTAAAAGCAAAAACGTAGAAACTTAGATGTCTACAAAGAGGATTGGTTAAACAAACCGAGACAGAATATATCTAATACATTCTAATATATATATATATATATATATATATATATATATATGGTATGGAATATACTCAGTGATATACTATTACTATTAAATAGTGTATTTAGTATATATGTTTAATGATATTGTATAATGCTATACTAATACTATTAAAGAACTATTTCTATTCAGGTGTGGTGACTATAATTCTAGCACTTGGGAGGCTGAGGCAGGAAGCTCATTATGAGTTTGAGGCCAGCCTGGGTTACATACTGAATTCACAGCTGGCCTGAACTACATGGTGAGACCCTGTCTCAAAAAAAAAAACAAAAAACAAAACAACAACAAAAAGAACCATTGTGAAGGGGTGGTGGTACAGAGCTGTGTAGTTATTAATTTCATTTGTTTAATATACAGAAATTAATGGCTTGGTCTGAATACTCACACCTTTCATTGGTATCTTTTTAAAGCTTTTGTACCATTTACAAATATTATGTATTATAAAAAGCTAAAATTTCAGATGTCGTAATGATGATATAAAAACCTATAATAATGGCTTACATTCATTGAATTTTGGGGTATGTGAGCTACTGATTTCTAAAAACTGTGTGTATGTTATTTGATTAGATTCCACCACGACCCTGTAATGTTTATCCTATCATCCCCATTCCACAGAGGGAGGAGAATATGGCAGGCAGAGGCTGTCTAACTCACCCAAGAATTCACATGGAATCATGGCAGAGCTGAGATTAGAACCCGGGGAGCCTGGTTCCAAGGACATACTCTTAACCACCACACTGCACTGCCCCTATAGAATGTCACACAATCACAGTGAACCTAATTATAGTGTGGCCAAAATCAACTTGGACACCAAGCTCAGATGTACAAGAAACACCCTACTTCTTTATTTTCTCTGTGCAACATAAAACTAACTCTGATTCCCTATGTAGTTCCACTGACAGAAAATGAGATCTCAGCCCTTGTCACAGCTCCTCCCCTTCCAAGGGCTGTGCAAAGGTCTCACGTGGCACAAAAGCCCACCAGAGGCCCTGTGCCTTATCAGTCCAGAGATGTCTGCTGGTCTAGTTCAATTCTCCTGCCACAGCTTGTAGCCCTATCCCTGCTCCCACACCTAGATGCCAAGCTACTTTCTTGGGAAATTTTCTCCTTTCTTTTCTCTTTTGCCTTCCAATCCATGGATCTTCTCTCTTCAGTGAGTTCAGTTTTTATCTCAAGGCATCAAGATCATTCTAAAAAAGGACAAACTCTAAAGCGAGAAATTGTGAAGGGCTTACTTACCTAAAGGAGAACAGAAAAGATTGGAAAAAGACAATAAAACTAATGTTTCAGTAAGTTACCCACCCCAGCCAGAGTCATGGCCAAAAACAACAATAATTTTGAATTCAGAACTCAACCTCTTCATCAAATCTCCCTCTGCAAGTGTTTGAATTTGTGTGTTACGGAATGATGAGTATAACAAACAAATTACATCTTCCATAAGCATAATTATTCTATATCGGGGTTGGATCAAGACACGGTATTATTAACACTTGCCATTTAAATGCTAAGGCATAGCAGACAAAGAACTGAGGGGCAGAGACCTTACAAGGCTTCAAATAAAAATCAGCCCATTTCCTGGCCCCTGCTCAGCTCACCAATCTGTAAGTGCGGAAAGGAAGGGAAGATCACATTGCAGAGAAGGAAATGTTCGAAGCCAAGGGCCTGGAATCAAAGAACATAATTTAGATAGAAACCACATTGATCCCAGAACTTTGGGACGGCTGAAACAGGCAGGAGAAAAGAGAGGTATGAGCTAAGCATAGGATCTTTCGACTACAGAAGCTTGGGTAAGAGTCTGCCCCAAATTCCATCTGCTGCCAATGAATGCGGAAAGGAAATACGTGGTGAGAGCCAAGCCAGGAAAATAGAGTCCAAGATGGGTGTGCCCCCGTGTACTGAATAATTGTGCCCAGCTCAGCAAGTCTGGATTCCTTTATTCTTTGGGCTACTGTCCATCTGAATGAACAGGAAATATTTGATCTCAAGCAGTTTCAATCCCAACTCCCCAACACACATGACTCCCCCCACCCAGTTTTTGTCTAGGTTTTGTGGAGGAAAAGGAGCAGCTGCAGTACTGGTCCATATTTGTTTGTGAGAGCTCTTGGTCAGCTAATTCCTGGTCCTTTGCTCCACCTAGTGGATTATCCCGGCTAGAGAGACTGGAAGGAGAATGGCGATGAGAAGGGTGTATCTTTGCTGATAAATCTAGACTTCTGGTTTTTTATTGACAATGCTCTGTGCCACAGCCAATGGATCCCTGGTCACATACATTGAACTCTTTCATCTATAATCACTAAAGGAAAATGTGTACCTGTGAGCCAACAAGATCAAATGCATTCCTTTTCAACACAGAAAAAGCATTATATAATCAGTGGCCTCATATCAGCATAGAAAAGCAAATTTCTTTCTTTCGTTTTTGTTAGAAAAGCATATTTCACTCATAATTATTTCCTCTGATGCCTAAACGCAATCAAGTATTGATGGGGTCAGTTAATTAAATAATGACCTACCTATTTAATACTTCAGGGACTCTTTTAAGCAATAATTGGTTAAATAGTGATAGGACTCTTTTTCAAGGGATTTTAGATTCAATTCTAGAAACAGATGAAAGAACATTGTAATGCATGGCAAAGCTACGAATTTCAGCTTCAAAGAGATTCAGAGCTGACTGCTACACAAAATCCATATGTAGAGATAATGATTAGTATCAGTGTGGGTTTAAGGCATTAGAGTATATAATATTAATTCAAAAACTATACTGGTTAGCTTATCATGCCACTGTAAGTCACCAGTCTTAAAGTCAATCAAATCTTTGTCCTTTATTCTTTGATGTTTGATAGTTAATTTTTTGTCATGGGTTGAATTCTGTCACCCTTCAAATTCGTGCATTAGAATCTTAAACCCCCAGTACTCCAGCATATGACCTTCTTTGGAGATGGCTCTTTACAAAATAACCAAGTTACAATGAGATCACTAAGGTGAGCTGTAATTTAAAATCCTATGTCTCTATAAAAATGGGAAATTTCGGGGTAGACAAGCACAAAGGGAAAACACCATGTGAAAACGAGGACAGCCATCTACAAACAAAAGAGAGAAGACCGGAAGACATTCTTGCCTCAAGAGAAACCCGCCTGCCAACACTTTGATTTTGGACTGTGCAATATCTCTGTCTTTTAAACCAGTCAGTTTACAGTACTTTGTCACAGCAGCAGTCTCAAACAATATAATTATCTCTCACAAGTGAATAGGAAGATCTCTACAAAATAAAATTACTCTATCAAATGCTAGAGTTGGAGGCATCTCAGAAAACATATTGCTCAACCCTCTTGAAGTAAATGCCCAAGGTCACACAGCAAGTTAGACTTAGTCACCGTTTAGCTCAACTTTCAGTCTACCAAAGATCTATTACAATCTGCCAGCTAGTTCAGAGGTGGTGGCAAAATCAGCTAATTATGATTATTAGATCTGAGATATTATTGGAGAAGTTCTCCGGGAGCACAGTGTGTAACAATAGACCCTTCCTCAATATTTGTCAGTGGAAGTATGTGCTAACTAGGAGAATTAATTTCTTGCTGGAAGGCAGCCAGAAGATCAATATCCAGCAGGGCAGCAACTTGACCTTTGGCTGGGCCCAGGGGCTCCATCATCTCTCCAGATAGGCTCTGAGACCAAGATTTGGATCTGATGGGAAGGCTCCCCCTTCCCCAGTGGAGGTGATTCACCTGGGCTGCCAAGAGATTATTCACCAAGAGATCAGCAGCTGGGGTTCATGTGAGCAGAGCAGGGGTGAAGGGATGGAGAGTCAGCAATGCTTCATAATGGTGGTGGAGACTTGTTATAATAGGAAGCACACTGTTGATTGAGGTGTATGACAGCTATCACTTGGGACCGACAAGTCTATCTAACATCAGACAGGAATCCCAGTCTCGACTCTGCACCAGAGACCTTAGAAAAGTCTCAAGAGTAATTGGCACGTAGTCAGTGCAATCAGTAATGCAGCACATGGTGCCTGCAGCCTCAGCTGCCTCGCAGCCACCGAGCTGCAAAAGGGGAGAAGGCATCTGATTCATCTTACCAACTACACTTAGCTGGAGGGAAAATACCTTCACATTTATATATTTAAGAAGTTCAGTTCAGTCTTGTATCAATGATGGTATAAACAGATGGTCATTTTCCCTTTACAAGGGCCTAATCAGCATTAATTTGGGCAGAAAGGAAGGTAAAATCTACAGCAGGCACTATGCATTCGTTTTTACCTACCTTTCTTCTAACCTCGCCCTGAAACTTTGAGGGGACCATGACTGTTCACTCCCTGAGAGATGAAAGATACACACATTGCATATAATTAAGGGACAGAGATGTTGACTTTGCTCTTGGTTTGCTTCATGCAGTGTTACCACCAGACATCTAACTGGGTATTTAAGTAGATTATAGCTGTGCTGGAGAGTAGACATTATTTTTAGGCCTATATCCTTGTTTCCTTTGCCCAGTAGGAGTAGTTCCTTCTTATGGGATTTAATACAGTTGTGGTAGATTGACATTATGACAATCCTTCCCCTACCACATAACTTCTTGCAATGACGTTGAAACCACTCCCATACAGAGATGGAGTCTGTTTTTTCCCTCACCTTGAATATGATTAACTTTGACCAACAGAATGAGGCAGTAGTGATGCTCTGTGACTTCCAGGCCTAGCTCTCATTTTTGCCCTCTGAGAAGGCAGCCATCATAGCAAGAAGCTCAGGTTAACCTGCGTGCAGCCAGCTTGGGAAGCTTAGAGGTACATTGTCTCGGAAAAAAAAATTAAAAAGGGTTAGAGTTGTATCTTAGAGATAGGACACTTCCCTGGTATCTGAAAGGCTCTAGGTTTAATATGAGGCACAGAAAGAAGGGGCAGGAGGAGAGGGTGGAGGAGGAGAAGGAAGAGAGAAACAAGAAGAAGAGGAGGAGGATTGAGTATGGGGAAGGAGGAAGAGACTCTGCTATTACTTAGCCTAGGATACCGAAATTGTAAGAGGACATGTGGAGAGATGGAGGGAGGGCACAGCCTTTAAGTCCTCCCTATCCCAATCCCAAGTATGTGAGTGAAGCCATCTAGGACCTTCCAGTTCAGACTATGAGTCCAGGTTAGATCAGGAGAACTCCCCAGCTAAACTAAGTTTTGGAGAATGTTTCTTATATAGCAATAGATAACTGAAAAGTCAATGTATTTAGGGCTTGCAAGACATTGGAGAATTGAAGGAGAAGGTACCAAGAATAGCTGCTAGAATAATACTGCTATTTCTTCTGTAATTCAAAAGCTTGACTCAAAAAGCCACCCACCACCTTCTAACTCAAGAATATGTCACCTTAATGATGATTTGGATATGAGAAAGTCCCTACAAGATCTATCAGCTTCAGAGAAATACCACAGAAATGTTTCAGATTAGCAAAATGGATAGTCAATATACAGTCAACCTTCTTTTCCTCACCTAAGTTAGTTCTGACATCAAGATTACTCATGAGCATATAATTAGCAAAAAGTAAATTATGTCTGGATCTCTAGCTGCAAGGGAGTCTGAGAAATGAAAAATTTTGCTTTTTAACTACTTGATGTGGGAAGATACAGAAGGATTTTTGGTTTTTTTTCATTGCATAAAACCTAAAATAGTGCCCACATATAAAAGATGCTCACTAACCAGGGTTAAATGGTTATACTAGAGTTTGATAAAAGCCAAGCATGGTGGTGCATACCTGTAATCCCAGCACTTGGGAGGCCAAGGCAGAAAGATCTCTGTGAGTTCAGTGACAGCCTGGGTTGCAAAGTGAGTTCAAGGCTAGTTCAAACTATATAGTGAAACCTGGTCTCAAAAAAGACACACACAAGAAAAGTTTAATAAACAAAATGCATAATTTAAAAGTGACAGTCTCTAATTAGCTCAAAGTGACATTCCATATGCCAAAAAATTCATGTTTCTGTTATTTCTCTTTATGAATGTAATTGAAACATGCTAAATCCATTTGTTTGCAATATATTTTCATTAGAAAAGATGAAATTTGGGAGAGTGAGAAGACATCTGACAGGCAAACTCTCCATTATTTCTGCTTCCCATGGCTTTGGCCACCACCTCCCTCTGCAGGCTTGTTCTTTAGGGTACTGACAGCTTGATTTCTCTGAGTAATGTCACACAAAGGAAATTAGCTCAGTATGTCTTCTACTGAATTCCATCTGTGGCTCCATGTTTTAAGGTATTTGTGAACAAGGCTACAGAGCAATTTTGATAAGACAAGGCAATGTTCCAGTCTCCGAGAATATTTCCCCTAAAGAACCATTTTTTAAAATACCACTGAACAGCCTGAAATCCCATGAATGAGCAATCTCCTGCAATATACAGAAAGCTTTTCAGGTGTCATAGCCATAATAGCAGGTGGTTTCCCTGGGTAGAAAAATTGTGGCAAGGATAGAAAAAAAGCAAACTGTTTCAATATTCTGGGTGCAACTTTCCCCAAGTGAATCACTCCCATATGCCTACTTTTGCCATGGGTCCCTTTCCAAAGGAAATAATCTGTGTGAATGGAAGTGTGGAATGCTTATTGGTGGGCAAACTTCAGTGGTGCTCATGTTTGGCAGAGACAATTAACTGTTAGACCACTCATCCGCAAGTCTCAAAATCTGAATATCCACAATACTTGCTTTTTCTTCCTTGTAATAAATATATAATCTCGCTATGAAGATTCAGAAGCACTCATTTAAGGCAAGGCTGCTTCTGAAATTCCATGTAAACAGATTTTAAACACAAGCTCATAAGCAAAACGAGACTAGAAAAATTTGCAAGAGGTGGGCATTTTTTTTTCATTATTTGAGACATACAAATAATTTAAAAAGCAGTTATTTATTCTTTCTGTGAACTTTTGTTACATGTAATATGAAAATCTTGACTAGCAAAAGTGAGTTCTTTTCCAGACAGAAGCACAAAAAATGTGGGAATTAAGAATTCTTCATAGTTTTTTTCCTTTTCCACTGTGTATCAGACTGGCATTCTTATCATTTTCAGGTAAACCAAGTCCATTGCTGTTGCTGTTCCTCAAATTAGTACAAATTGTGTAAGGCTAAGACGGAAAGATGTGGACAGGAAGATCACTGATGAAAAACTTGACTTTGTTTCAGTGGAAACCAACTATACTGAAAAATACAAAGGAAACACAGTTATTAAGCTGATTAGTTGCGGCTCTTCTAAATCACACAGTAGAAACGCTTGCTATGTGCGCTTAGGGAAGTTCTTTAACCTGTCTCTAGTTTAGTTTCCTGACTTTTATGGTGTGGATATAACCTACTATCTACTGACTAAGGATTGCGTGAAAAATATTTAAAACACCATCTGGTGCACAGTAAGCATTCAATAACTCTTTCCCCATTTTATTCCTTCCCTTTAACCAAAATATCAGCTCTACATGAGAGCAGGAACTTTGTCTTTGTTCTATAACCCTAGCATCTGTTTTATGCATAGTAAGCCCTCAATGAACATTTGCTGAATTGATTAATTAATGAAAATAACTAGGCCTTGAGATTTAAAGTCCAAGAAAATTTGTCCTGATTTTCATAGTTAGTGAGGGAAAAAATAGATCCCAGCTGGGTGTGGTGGCATAAGTTTGTAATCTCAGCTACTGGGGAGGCTGAGACAGGAGGATCCAAAGTTTAAGACCAAATTGAGGAACTTAGCGAGATTGTTTAAAATGAAAAATTTTTGAAAGGAGAAAGGAGAGCTGGGGATGCAGCTCAGTAGTAGAGCAGCCCTGAGTTCAATTCCTACTACTGAAAAAAAAAAATCTGTATAGTGTTACTGAGGAAGTAGGAGAGACCCTCAAACAAGAATAAGAAGACCCTATTTCGGGTTTAGATTCTTCTAACTTTCTGAGTATTGGAACTAATAAGACTTTCTGCTTTAATTTGTAAAGTAAGAATGATAGCTTCCAAGTTTATTTGGAGGATTAAAGAGTACATGAAAGCTCAAATAATATAGCCAAAACAAAAAAATGGTACTGTTAATTTTTCTTTCAGTGACTTTGTCTACTGGGCGACAAAAAGTGTTGGAAGAAAGAATCTTAAGCTAAAGATTCAAGTACTAAAAATATTCAACCCCAGAGGTACCACAGACATAGACTAATTTTTTCCATCTGTGCAGTTTAGGGTAGATTTGGCACACATTCAATACCAGGCAAGAAAGAAACTATGGTTTAGGCTGCTTTTACAGAAAGAAAAAAAAAAAAAAAAACTCAGAAAAGGAAACCATTTCCTTTTATAAGCATGAATGTTAAAATAGAGCTTTTATCGAGTAATGCACTGAAGCAACACTCCGATCTCTCCCCTCCCCTACCTTCCCTCACTCCCTATTTATGTTCTGATGAGGTGGTTGTTTTCTATATCATGCTTTATCTAGCATGGGCATTTCCTCCTCTCCAAAAGAAAGCAAATATAGATTCTTCTTAACCAGCCACTTGTGACTCAGAGATCGAAAGGGCAGTTCTTTGGGGGATAACCTCCCTCAATTACTAACATTTAAGGACCTGGTTTTTAGAGCCAGGGGTTATTCAAAATATTATGGCTTTACGACTAAGCTCCACCCACGATGCCTCAACAGAGTCTGAGTTTGCAGTAGAGAAACTGGTTTGAAGAAAAAGATAAAAGTAGCAGAAAAAGCCATGGAGGGTTAGCTGATGACTCACTGGCCCCTTCCTTGAACTTCAGGAATGACAAGATGGAAAGGAAAAAAATAGAGGCAATGTCCCACTGCAGCTCGGAGGCGGCAAGCAAGACAAGAAACCAGCAACTCGCAGAATTCCACGGGTTCCTGAGCGGGGTATGGTTGCACGCGCCTCTAACACCAGCGCCGAGGGAGGCCGAGGCAGAAACAAGTTTAGGTTTCTCTTGGCAACACAGTGAGACCCTGTCTCGAAAGATTTTAAAAAGGGCTGGGGATGTAGCTCTGCGCTAGAGCACCCCTGGGTTCAACTTCCATGACTGCAAAATAATGAACAACGGCAGCGCAAAAAGAATTACCGAGGTTCTTAGGATTAAGGCTGCCGGCCTGCCGTTAGGTGCATCAAAGAAGAACACTAAGAAAGCTAAACTCATTTCACTTTATGAGAGCTATGGTCCTAAGTCAGAACGTTTTATGTCCCTGCTAAAAAAAATTTCACCAATTACACTGCTCCTCCGTGAAATCTAAATTCACGATGGCATAGAATATTCTTCATATCATAATCCTAACCTTCCTCGGTAGTTTCATCTTCCATTTCTTTCTTACTTCTCATGGAAGGTATGAGGGACCACTTCTAATTTCCTGAATGAGCGAGATACTTTTAAACCTCCATTCATTTACACTCTTCTCTTTGCATCCCAGCCTACCAAGGTATGTGCTCATCTTTTTTTTTTTTTTTGCACCGGGAATCGAACCCATGACTTTGCACTTGCCCGGCAGGGGCTTATGCCCTCAGCTAAGTTCCTAGCCTCGTATGTTTTCAAGCATCGTTTTTTCTCTACGGCTTTCTTGACTTAACGGCTTTCTCTCCTGCTGCTCAAAACGATTGTTCTTTCATCTCTGGAGTCATGGCCCTTCAAACACGCCATTGTTAAACCACTGGACACGATGAGTTAGATCTCCTCATCTCACTGCATATTCCCCAAAGTGTGAACGGCTCATTGTGCGACTCTAGCACCCTCTAGGATACAGGCTTGCCGAAATGAATCAATTTTAAAAGACAACCGTCCATGGGTTTTTCTAGCTCTAAGGATTATGCTAGGGCTCGAGAGTGTATAGTAGTGCCTGCTTTGGCAGCATACGTACTAGAAAGTGTATGGTAAATCTATATACATAGATGATTCTGCTTTTGGTGTTACCAATGTGTGTGTGTGTGTGTGTGTGTGTGTGTGTGTGTGTGTGTGGTTTGCTTTTATTAAATACGTGTTGTGAATATATTTCTCTAGATAAAACTTTATTGACCCATTTGCTATTCAACATATTCAAACTGCAGCCCAGTTGGTGAAAAGAAGCTGAGTAATTTGAAATAAGGTCCAGCCGGAGTGGAATCGCAGTGGGCTTGCAGTCAGGGCACCTCGGTCTTGCTTGTGCTCTTCAGATGCTTCTGCTGGCCACAGTCTTTGGAGGGATGAGCTGAATGGGAACCAGATGAACACCATGGAATTTTAACCTTGCACTTTCTCTTTTCCAGCATTTAACTTTTCTTCTCTGAATTAAACAAGCTAACTGAAGAAATGTATAATCCACTTATTTTCTCCTTATCCATATGTGTGCCTTGTTTCAGAAGAACAAAAGAAAAAACTTAATTAGTCCGTGTTCGCAGGACATAATGGCTACATTCTTCATGGGAAGCTGGTGTGTGTACTTAACATCTTAATTCTTCTTTTCATCTCCTTCTCCTTCCTCTCCCTCCATCTCTTGGTCCTATTCCCATTTTCAAAAGATTTAACTACCTGTTTCCTATTATCTACCTTTTCTTTTTCTTTTTCTTTTTATGTAGAATTTCCCGTATTAGAGAAACCATGTGTTATTTGAGCTTCTGTGTCTGATTTATTTCGCTTAACATTATGGTCTCAAAGTGCATCCATTTTCCTACCAATCATTCCTTCATCCTTCTTAAAGGCAGAGAGGCACTCTATTGGGTATAAATGCCATTTTAAAAAAATGTATTCATCTTTTTATGAGCATGTAGGCCACTTCCAAGATTTAGCTGTTATGAATTGTGCTGTCATAAAGATGGCTATGCATGCATTACTATAACTTGATATTTTTAACTCTTTTGGAAGATACCTCAAAGGGGAATAGCTGGATTGAATGGAATTCCTATTTTTAGTTTTCAGGACAAAAATTTAAAGAAAAAAATTCAAAAACAAGCGTTCCACACTCATTCCTTTGGTTGTTTGGATGACCTTCTGTCAGTAGTGCTGGTCAGTGTAAAAGACTCATGGAAAAGTTTTATGGGTGTTACGCCATTTCTGGAAGCACCCTGATTGTGCTCTACAACACATGATTCTGGCCAGGCCTATGGTCACTTTTACCCTAAGACTAAATAAACTGGAATGTGTTCGACCTTCGAATCTCTCACTTCTGCCCTTACCAAGGTTACATAACAATGTAGTTAGCCCCTGGCATGCAGCCGGGCTGGGTCAGCTCATGACTGATTCATGCCTGCAGAATCGCAGGGGTACGGCGCAAAATGAGGAGGAGTGCTGGAGTCAGTCTGTCTGAGTTGTATCAGTCCACACCTCTGACTGGTTGTGTGACCTCAGACGGGTTACTAACCTATGTCTCACCTGTTTTATCAGTAAAAGAAGAAATAATGATGGTGCTGCTTCCTGCATTTGATGTGTGGAGTGAGTTAACCTGTAAATCCCTGAGAAAAGTTTCTGGCATGTGGTCAGGACTCAATAAAGATGAGCCCTATGTCTACACTTTATATCCTGTTTCTTTATATTTTTAGGGAAGATAAGTGGGTATGCTAAGAAATAAAGGCAGGACGGGCATTTTTAGAACCAACTTTATTTACAAAATTGCAACTCAGTTTGCTTTGGCATCATTATTGACAAAATGCCTACAACTGAGATATGAGCTAAGGAGTACATTGAGTTTAGCTTCACATAAAACCAGGATCCAACACTACCCCACTTTCCTACCTGTTTGGCTCTGAATGCAGGTTTAACAGACAAACACACAAATAAACAACGAAAAAGAAAAACTTCATAATGTACAGTGAGTTAAACAAACCACCTCTTTCATTTTCTTTTCTACTTCATGGTTTGGAATGAGATTACTTATGTAAATTTTGCTATTTAGAGAGGAAGCCCTAGGGAATGGGGCACTTAAAGATGAAGGTTTAATCTGACATTCATAATACAATATCCATAATGGCTTAAGAATAGCGCAAATAAATAACCTTGGTGAACATACATTAATAATTTTATAGTAAACATGTATCTAACATCATACTGAGGAATTAGAAGATTTCTCTGTGTAATTTAAAGTTGTAATTTATTCCATAAGCTGAGTTACAGTCTTGCTCCACATTAAAGCAGTTATCGCCACTGTAACATGTAATAACTAGTATCTATGGAAACCCTGCTCTTTTTTTGTTTTCTTCTCCTTGTTTTTTTGAGACAGGTTCTTACTATGTATGTAGTTCAGGCTGGCGTTGAGCTCACTATGTGGCCCAGGCTGGCCTTGAATGCCAGGCAATCAATCTTCAAGCATCAGCCTCCCAAGTGCTATGATTATAGGCATGTACCACCATGCCCAGCTACTCTGCTATTTTTATTTATCTGTTTTTTTTTTTTTTTTTTTTTTTTTTTTTTTTTTTTTTTTTTTTTTTTGGTATTGGGGGTCAAACTTACAACCTCGTGCTTGCTAGGCAGGCACTTGTGCTGTTGAGCTAAATCCCTGGCCCTTTTTTGGTTTTTTTAAGACAGGGTTTTGCTATGCAGTTCAGGCTGGCCCTCAACTCACTTTGTAGCCCAGGCTGGCCTCAAACTTTCAAGCGATTCTCTTGCCTCAGCCTGCCGAGTGGTGGGATTACAGGCATGCGCCACCATGCCTGGCTATCCTCTTTTTAAACACTGTTAATATTCAGTTGAGTCTAATGTTTATGAGTCGGTAAAAACATCCTTTACTCAGGAATCTTTTCTTATCTGAAATTAAAATATACCTATATTGGCCATAGATGAAAAAGACAACTCCATTGGCTTCAAGTAAATTGAGGTTAACTAACTTGAGACAGAACGTAAATAAATCAACAAATACTTCATTATTGTTTTAAAACAAAATAAAACAACAACAATAAAAATATAAAGATATCACTGGCACATCCTCATTAACAATTTTTAAATTGATCCATGAACATATTATTAAATAGGAAAACGTCATTATAAAAATATTATATAATTCCATTCATCGAATACATTCCTCTGCTGAGATATCTAACACATCTTCATCTGTACTCTCTTCTACCTCTGGCAAGTTGCCCCAAAGTAGGAAGTTTATACCTGGAAATAAAAGGTCATAAAATCTTTAGTGCTCACAACTATTATAACTCAGAACATTATACACAAAATTTAATAATATGTTATTCTTCTATGAACCAGTATCAACAGTAAAGAGAATACAGAGAACAGCTATTAGAAGATGGACTACAAGTAAAATTATCATTTATATAGGACACAAATATTCATTTTGCTATTGGCAGTGTTGGGATCAAACTCAGGGCCTTATGCAAGAACTCTACCACTGAACTATACCTCATCTTGCAAAATTCTTTAAAGACTTTTAAGCAAGAACTTGGATATTTAGAATGCTAAAACTCAAAAGGATCTCAGGAATCTGTCCTCTCAAATCCTGCCTCTAGCAATATTATGCCACAATCACTCTATACTGATTATTTTTTAATCTATTTTAGTGATCTGTAAGGATGGTACTCTCACAAGAACTACATGTGAGGTGGCCAGTGCCTCGAAATCCCAGCACTCTAGGAGGCTGAGGCAGAAGGATGGCCCGGACAGCTTAGTGACAGTAAGAGTCTGCCTCCAAAAAACAAAACAAAGCAAAACAAAAGAATTTTGCAAGATTGGCTGGGGATTTAGCTCAGTGGCTTAAGTGCCTGCCTGCAAGTGCGAGGTTGTGAGTTCAATGCCCGGTACTGCAAAAGAAAAAAAAAAAAATGAAATCACAACAGACACTACCAAAATCTAGAGAGAGGATTACCAGAATTTCACAAGATTAAGAGTCCCTTTAGAGGGCTCAAGAAAAATCCTTGAATACATCTCCTCATGTCTTCCATAAGCATAGCAGTAACTGGTACCGTTTTTTTCTGATTTAAAAAAAAGTAAGATTTTAGAGCCAGCTACAACTCTAAACTGGAATCCATGAAGTAGGTGGGCTTCAGTCTATAGATATCAAGGCAGAGCTGCAAACTTCAGGACCAGGTTGCAACAGAAAATACTGGTAACAGAACAATGACTTAAAATCCCATTCAGAAAGGTTAGTCAGATTTCACACTGAGGATTGGCAGAGTGTGATACGAGACCAAATGCACTGAAGATAACAAGATGGTTTATTCTGGGCATGTACTATATCACAGCTTGAGAGTAGTACGTTTGGGGGAAAAAATGACCTGTAGGAAAGCCAAGGAAGATCAATAAGAAAGGCAAATATCCAAATAAATAAATGAATAAAATTTAAAAAAGCAAAGCAAAGCAAATATCAAGCTGTCCGGCTGTCAGGATGGGCACAAGGAAGACTCAGTAACTCAGGACATCCTGTGGCCATATGGAGGGATGCAATGTGCCTCAGCATGGAGTAGGGTTTGAACCCAGTTCCCACCACTACCCGTACTCTGTGGCCGGTGTCACTACTTTCCTTACAAATGTACGCAACCATCGGCAATATATCAAACATTTTATACGATGGTATTATACAATATGTGATCTAGTTTATCTTTCATTATGTTTCTGAGGTTTACTTATTTGATATATAGAGACTTAGTTCATTTATATTTAACTCTGTAGAGTAGCCCACTGTGTGATTAATATATATTTTGCAAATCTAGTCTCGCTTATCCCTTTCTGTAGCTGCCCATCCTACACAAGGAAACATGTACAGAGATGCATGTTACATTGCTGAAACAGTAGAAATAATCATTGTTTTAAAGAAATATTAGTATCTAAACAGGGGAAAAATTTTGGCATTTATTTAATGTTAGTGAGAATATTATTGTATACCATGTTATTTTCTGTAATTTTTTAGTTTGAATTGCTTATTAAGAAAACTATCCCCCTCTACCCCTAAGATTGAATTCTGCTTCTAGTAACAGGCATTGAAAAGCTGACAGGATTGCAAGGAACCTAGGCTCAAATCTAAGTAAAACTTAGATCCCATAAAAGTAAATGGAGAGCTGAAGCTTTGAGAGTAGTTACCCAAAATCTAAGGAATTTGAGCTAAGAATTCTTAGTCCTCTTTTGCAAAGTTCTGGAAGCCCAGCTCTCTACGTGAAGGCTAATGTAGAACATAGACCTGCAAGGGTTCTTTTGCACCTACGCATTCTAGAATTTTGTAAAACGTGTGCCTTCTTTCCTTCAGTGTTACTGATTCAGGTAATTCAAGGACAGTCCCAATGCCATTAGAAACGCTCATCTGCAAGGCATCTAGAAATCCTACTTTAAATCACAGTATTGAGTTATGAAGGAGAAGTCTGATATTCAGCACAATTGATTCAAAGGAGAAAAAATAAACCGGGAGACTGAATCTGACAGAAGACCCACCTTCCTTTCTCTGTTAAGAAGAGGGAAGGAAATCCTGTGCTACATCTGTTTCTCATGGATTAGATTCAGTGCTAATAAGAGAATGCTGGGCTTTTTATCTCTAAAATATTTACTAATATTAAAAAGTAAATCAAAATTGAAAAATCTCCACCCAATGTTTTCAATCATCTGAAGCAGGAAAAATGATATCAAAGCAGCAAGTTCCTTTAATGTGTTATAAGCAACACAATTATAACACTAAAGTCCTAAATTAGGAGCCTGTAGTGGAGTGCAGAAAAGTCCT
Organism: Dolichotis patagonum; assembly: GCA_004027295.1. NCBI lineage: Eukaryota > Metazoa > Chordata > Mammalia > Rodentia > Caviidae > Dolichotis > Dolichotis patagonum. The sequence continues at coordinate 58,935 of PVJX010002207.1, read as the reverse complement.
TGCTTCAAAAGGGCCTTCTTAAGACAGTCTTAAATTAAGACCTCTGAAAAGGTGGAATTAAGAGCCACAGCTGAATCCAAGGTGATTTAAAAAAAAAAGCAAATCAGCCTATAAAAAAACCAAGCATACTGGGAGGGTTTATGCTCAGCTCACAATTAATGAGCTCTTGGTTGTGAAGGCAAATCAAGTTAAAAAAAAAAAAAGAGAGAGAGAAAAGAAATAGATTTTCAGTTCCAAAGACTAAAACATGCATTTAAAAACCTGAAGCTAGTTGTGTTGGAGCACACCTAAAATCCCAGCAGTTGGGAGGCTGAGGCAGGAGGATCACCACAAGTTCAAGGCTGGCCTGGGCTACATAGTGAGTGGAAGGCCAGCCTAAACTGCACAGTGAGACTGTGTCTTAAAAGAAAGAAAGGTACAAGTTCAAGCCCAGCCTGAGCAACTTATAAATAAATAAATAAACAAATAAATGCTGGAGATGTACCTCAGTGTGAAACTCTGGGTTCAATCTCAAGTACTGCAAAAAACAAAAACAGAAAAATAGCTGAGAGGGTCAGTATCAAATTAGATCATCAAGTTCCTTTTTTTTTCTTTTTTGAGACAGTATCTTGCAAAGTCTCTAAATTTCTCAGGCTGGTCTCACACTTGTGTTTTTCCTCCCTTGCCCTTCTTGAATTCTGGGATGACACATGTGCACCACCATGCCCTGCCTGTCAAGTTCCTTAATGTCAGCTTAGTCTGCTGTATAACAGCTACTGGACATTAAAAACATCTGTCCTCCAATAAAACTGCATGACTCTAGACAATATGAAAAGTATGATGCTCTTAAAAATTGTGCCTATAACTGGTATCATATATTGGTAATAATATTTCCTTTGACTAAAATTCTATAACTTATTAATATAGATGTCAAAATGTCTATTTTTATCCTAAAGAATTACCAAATACAGAGGTTACCTAGTACTCCTCTTCCCACCTCTTTCTCTCTCTTTCACACACACACATACATGCACACAACTCTTATGTTTAAAATCTTTGTGTAATTCTAGCACTGGGGAGGTCGAGGCAGGAGGATCTCAAGTTTGAGACCAGCTTGGGCTACAATAGTGAGTTCAAGGACAACCTGGACTAGTAAGACAAAAAACAAAACAAAATCTTCAAAAATCCTCTGGGGTCATAATAGGTATCAAGGTGGTAACTTGAAGTAACTAAAATATTAATTTAGAAAGACCAAGAAATCCAGCCAAGTTTGAAGCCCTTAAATACAGTGATCGACACAGAGATGGCAATTCGTTTTGGCTACTAGTTTTATAGGTGACAATCTGGGAGAACTATGAGAACCATCTGATCCAATTTAGCTGATCCTGCCAGCTGATCCAATTTAGCTCTGAAGGTCTCCACTCTGACACTGTCAGCGGACAACCACAGGGGAACATTCACTGGACTGTTTTGCTTCTTACCAGTGGAGTCCAGTCTGTTAATACCATAAACTGCCTGGCTGTGAAACATCCAGAAGTGTCCATTGTTGCAGGAAAGAAGGCAGGAACTACAGGGAACAATCACGTGATAACCTACAATGTTTCCACTGAAAAAGAACAGAAATGCTGTTAGACCCCATGCAGTAACTGGCTCTGGAAGCATTTTGATGTGCTAATGCAAACAGGCCATAGAATTTAGACTGTTTTTTCCAAACAACCCCTGTTGCTAGGATCTTTGGGATGGGAATTATTCTGATAACAGCTGCAGTTCTACCCTAAAGTGGGAAAAGAGCCTGTAAGTTAAATGCAATGATGCTGATACACTGTCATCTTTTTTGTGTGATTTTTATTTTATGTATTCTCCCTCAGAAGCCAGCTTCTGGATGGGATTTGTTCGATAGAGAACAGATACAAGGCTGTGGTTTGTTCTGTGAAGTACCCCAAATTGATGTGCTATTCAGACAAAATATATAAAGTAAATTAAGATCTGTGGGTGAAGGCTTTTGCTACCCCAAGACTGTTGCAAGTTGGGCTTTTAAATGCTCTTGTTCCGTGCCAGCACCTAAAAACTGTTTCAGCAGATGGAGGAGTAGGAAGACAGCATGAGTCCCTGTAAACTAAACACAAGCTGGCTGCTCTAATTTTAGTTTCAGTGTTTTTGAAGGAATTCAAAACTAAAGCAAATCCTTAGGCTCTAGAGAAAGATGAGAGTTTTTACTGTCTTCATTTACCCAGCCAATTACAGCACCGCACTCGTCCACGACTTTTTCCTGGCTAGTCACACACTAGCAGGTGAACATGCAGGGAACGTTTGAGTACTTTCTTTAAAAAATATGGCACCATGAACTACTTGTACTTGGAGTTGTAAAAATTCTTACTGTGGCTGGATCTCCCCTGTGAGACGGGGGGGGGGGGGATGCAGTCACTTTTGGGAGACCCTGTAAACAATCCTATAGAAGGCACAGGCCTTCCAAAATATGTCTTCTAATCATAACCTGCTTAAAAGGCAAACAGATGAAAACAGAAATGTTTTTCAGATGAGGACTGACAGCTATTTGTGAGACTCTATTGCAAGAGTAAATTGTGTGCAAGAGTAAATTGAATTAGCACCTATTTTCATTCATTTATCCATAATTCAGCCACTCAACTAAAGTTTACTGAGCATCTATTTCATGCCAAGAATTGTTCTAGGTGCTAGGACCAGCTGTAGACAAAAATCCCTATTCTCAGACCATTTTGCTCCTTTGTTAAAACCTTTTCAATGGTTTCCCGTGAACCAAAAGTGAAAATAAAAAACCCTCTCCACACCAAGGTCTAGAATGGTGATGGGGAACCTGGTAGAAATGAGTGCCCAAAGCACAACCCAAAACCCACCTATTTATCACAAAACACTAACACTGCAACTAAACGTGAATCCTGAGGTTTTAGTTTAGAAAACACAACTCATACCTTAGCACCTTTTGTTTTACAAGCAAAAACACATATGCCATAGGCTCACTGACCCTGCCCTGGATGACGTTTGTGTGTCCGAAATGTAGCCACATGTGACTGCTGAGTGCTGAACTGAACTGCCTGCAACTCTAAAATGTAAACCAGGTTTTCAAGAGCAGGGGAGAAGAACAGGAAGGTGAAAACTAGCTGACAAGCACGAGGTCATGAGTTCAATCCCCGGTACCAAAAACAAAACAAAACAAAACAAAAAACCCCCAATAAAACAACTGAGGCTGAGGCAGAAAGATTGCAAATTCAAGCCCAACCTGGGCAGTGATGTAATTTAAGAAGACCTCTCAAAATAAAAAGACCTGGGAATGTAGCTCAGGGTGGAGGCCTCAGATTCAATTCCTAGTATTGAAAAAAAAAAAGGAAAAAAATACTATTTGGGCTGGTTTCATATTGAAATGAGAATATCTGGGGTAAATGGTGTTAAATCTTGGATATAATGTGTTAAACAAAATGTCTGGCTAATATTAACTAGTTTCTTTTTTTGGGGTGGGGTATTGGGAATCGATCTCAGGACCTTGTGCTTCCAAGCAGGCACTCTGCCACTGAGTTATATCCCGGACCCACTTGTTCCTTCTAACTTTTAAGAATATTAGTATAAAAATTTAGCCAGGTGTGATGGCACACAACGGTAATCCTAGCCCTCGGGGGGGCTGAAGTAGGAGGATCCTGTGAGTTTGAGGTCTGGGCTACAAAGTAAGTTTAAGGCCAACCTGCACTGTATAGCAAAACTCAGGCACAAAAAGACAAACACATAAATAAATAGGTTTGGATATTTTTATTAGACAACACTATGCTGACTGTTTTTTGAGAGAGGATCTTAGCCCATGCTTGCCTCAATCTGTGATCTTCCTGCCTCAGCCTCCTGAATGCTGGGATTACAGGTGTACGCACTGAGCCCAGTTCTGAACCTCCTTACACTATTATTACCTCTCCTCCATGTTCACATTAGTCCCCTGGGTCAATATCTTTTTGTTTATTTTTGGGTTTTTGGTACCACAGACCGAACTCATGTCCTTGTGCTTGCCAGGCAGGCACTGGTGCCACTGAGCTACCCGGCCAACATCTTTTTATTCCTTGAACATGCTAAGTTTTTTAGGAGGCAGTACTGGGGAGTGAACCTAGAGCCTTTACACTGAGCTACATTCTCCGCCCTTTTTATTTTCTGAGACACGGTCTTGCTAAGTCATCAAGTTGCCCATGCTGGACTTGAACTTGCTTCAGTCTCCGGGTGCTGAGAGCCAGGTGTGTGCCACATTTGGCATGTAAGCTTCTTCCTGCAAGTTCTTTGCATTTGCTGTTCCCTTGCCTAGAACATTATTTCTCTGGCTTCTTTTCACCCGCTAGGACTCAACTCCAATGTTGTAGCTTTATGAGTTGGCTTTCCTGACTATGATATTTAAAGTAACTCTCACCTGCTTTCCCAGCTTCTCGTATTCTCTACCACTTATTAGTATTTCCTCTGGAGTACTACCCACTATATTAAATATCCTACTTAAGTTTCTCATTGGTTGTGAACATCGTCCCACTAGAATATCAGGTCCAAATGCCAGTGACTTTAGTCGCTCATGAGTGCACTCCCAGTGCCTACAACAGCAGTGGCCCAGGGCACACGTGCAGCGGCAGCACACAGCCCTCCCTGTCAGCAGCCTAGCAGCTGAGCACCGGATAGCAGTTGTTTTTCTAAATGCAAACCTCAGTATTCAAGTTTAATTGCAGTGTTGACCCTCTGCAGTAAATGAGTGGGTTTTGGGTCCCAGTTTGGGCTCTTGTCTCTGAAAGGTTTGCATCACTGCACTGTAACAATGGTTTGCACATGATAGGTCCTCAGTATAAGTGCAACGTGAGGGAAAAAATTCAAATAGTCACTAACACATAATAGTTCCATGGTTTAAGTTATTAGAATTAGAATTTGTAATCCAATCCTCACTGCAATGAGAAAAATTCAACTTTTCTAGAGTCGGAATAATAACACAAAGCTGCCTACCTTTCAAAAGATAATAGCAATAGCTCTCCTTTATGTTTTATTTATAGTTTACCAGTCCTTTTAACATTTGTAATTCATGTCTTCTTCACGACAACTTTATAGGGTAAATACAGAAGACATTTTACTATCTATTAATAAGACAAAAATTAAATAAGGAAACAAAAATTCAGAGGTCTAGAGGTTTAAGGAATTTATGCAATATCACACAGACAGTAAAGGAAGGACTAGGGCTCAAATTTGACTTTTATGACTGTAATTCCCGAGCTGTGGCCACCTTGTCCCTCACTGTCTTATTCAGGGGGGAAAAATCAGATAATTATGACTACATTTTGAAAAATTACAAAATCATATACAAATGTGAAGAATTACAAGACTCTAAAAACATAGCTCTGAGTAACAAATGGCTTTGCAATGGCTCACTGCGTGGGTTAGATCTGTGTTGCTTGCAGCCCACTGAGCCTTTCTCTGGGCTCTGATGTCAACATCCATCCTCCAAACTGAGGCTAGCGAGACTATTGCCACCACTTACCATTTTAAACATGCAATGTCCTTCAGTTTACACTTGCAGATTTCGGTGAAATAACATCTTCCAATGAAGTCTACTGCACTGGAGAATGAAAAAGTTCACAGTCAAATCTACTTTAAAAAATTGAATTGTGGCACAAAAATAACATTTATCATCTTAATTTTTAAGTGTACTGTTCAAAAGTGTTATAATCACATGATCCGGCAGCAAATCTCCAGAACTTCTTCATATTGCAAAGCTCTATACTTAAGACAACAATTCTCCACTTACCAGCCTCTGCTCCTGGCCACCACCATTAGACTTTCTAAGATTTGTCTATGTTCGTATGCCTCATGTAAGTTGAATCATATAGCATTTATCTTTTCATAACTGATTTTACTTATCATAATATCCTCATGGTTCACCCATGTTGCGGCATATGACAGAATTTTCTTCCAAGGCTGAATAACATGCCATTGTACATATGCACATTTTGTTTATTCACTCATAAACTGAGTTGATAGACATTTGGATTATGTCTATCTACTGGCTAATATGAATAATGCTGTTGTGATTATGAGTGTGCAAATCAAATATTTTTTCAAGATCTTGCTTTGAACACACACACATATATATGTATTTTTTTGTTTGTTTTTGGTGGTCAAGGCCTTTGCACTGTTATATCTGCAGCTCTTTTTATTTTTTATTTTGAGACAGGGTCTCATTAAGTTGCCAAATTGATCTTGCTGGGCTTGCACTTGCGATGTTCCTGCCTTAGCCTCCCAGATTGCTATTACAGGTATGCACTACCCATCTGGCCTGCTTTGAATTCTTTTAGATAAATACTATGTGGAATTACTGATAACCATACTTTTCATACTGTTTTCCATAGGGGTTGTACCATTTTACATTCCCAGAGTGTATCAGGGTTCTAATTTCTCCACATTCTTACCATAGAATGTACTTTTGTCATTTAGTACAAATGTTGTAAATCTAGAGCTGAGACTCTTACAGTACATTTTGTAAGAATCAGTTAACATTTATGAACTCACTATACATACCTGAAAAATCTATTTTTAAAGATCTTACGTGTTCTTTGAGTCACACATATCTTATTACATTGGTCTATCACTATTATAACTCTGACAAAGAACAATAGAAAACAGAAACTGGGACGGGGAAGGGGAGAAAGAAAGGAAGGGAAAAGAAAAAATGTATACACAAGATAGTTAAGATAATTAGACACCTAGTTTTTCTTAGTTCATTGAAAAGAAAGGGTTGACTTAATATTGTTTGGACAATATTTCTTGACTATGTCTTCTACTCTGAATAACTACTATGAAGATAACAACATGCAATGCGTTAATTATTGTTACTGTCCTACTAGCCTATTCTGAAACTGTTTTATTGTTACTTTTATTTTTGTTTTCCTTTTTTTAAAATAAAAAAAAGATGATTTCATTCTAGGCTGTAGTCTAACAATTCACATATTTGAGTCCTCCTTATGATTGCCTACTACTACTGGTATTATGGAAATGAATGGGGTAATGTGTTAAATTTTGTGAGTATGTGCTACTAAAAAGAAAAAACCCACTAGACAATAAATCGTAGAACCTATTGTTGTAAAGTTTCTATGATTTACTGTCTAGTGTCTTATTCATTTTGGCAAAGCACTGTTTCATACGCACAAACTTAAAATATTAACCCATTTATCTTTGCAATAAATTAGGGTCAGCTTTGCAGTTAGGCATGACTACACTTAAACTAATTCACAAAATATTTGAAGAGAGGAAGAATCCACAGCTTGAGTATATTTAAAAATGTTTAAAGCATCTATAATTATCATGAATTCCCTTTAAATAAAGGCTATAATAATTTCCTTCTAAGTCTGTGTCCAAAGACTTGGAGAACAGTTGTCTATTCATAGTGTAACTATTTTCATTTTAATAAAGTTTTAATAAAGAACAAATTCTTGGAAATCACATAGGACATATGTGTTGCTCATGGAAAGAAAAGTGCCTTTTAGAGCTATACCCCCCTTAGTAACTAGAAATTAAACTCAGAGCCTCGTAGGCAGACACTGTGCTGCTCAGCGACATCCCCGGTCCAATAAAGGTATATCTGAGTAAAATAAAATGACTGTTTTATCGAATAGGAAAATTTAAGGAGGCCACACTTAAAAGTGAGAAGTGGCAGAAAACAGATTTTGAAAGGATTCAATTATGCAAACTGATGTGCAATGCCCAAAATAGGGTTTATCTTAAGGTTAAATATTTTTTTAAAGATCAGTTTTGGTCTCTCTCACTGTGGGGTTGGTCGGGGGAGTTGAGAAACGAATTTTAAATCCTGGACAACAGATTAGATTGAGCATGCCACTTGCAAATAACGGTAGAAAACTTTCTGTTTTGGTGTAAAACTTTAAGGACAAGTATGAAACACTTACGTGATTTATCTACAAGAGTACAGAAAATCTTGCCTGAATTTACTTGGAGTCTAAGTCTTGGGCTTGATTCAGGGAAACAGGATGGTTGGGCAGGGATCCAACTTAAGGAATGTGTGGCCACGTGACTATAATTGAACTAGAGGCATTACATCAGGACTGACCACTCTGGCTAAACCACAGACTCTGTCCAGACAGTCTGCCCACTTAGATCTACTCCAAGGGCATCATCAGACTCTTGGGAGTGGCTGGGACACCAAATGATAACCTCTTTATTGACTCCCGGAGATCCAAGCCTTACACGTTCCTCATTTAAAGGCCACCGCTTCCCGCCACTAGCTTCACTTACTTGGTAGGAGGAATGTCTGTAGAGAAAAGGTCTATGTCAGTATCAGCCAGCAAGACAGCCTTCATTCCCCTAGAGCTGAGCACTTGTTTACAGAATTTGCAACACAGGACGGACACACGTCGGTCCTTGAAACTACAGCTGCTGGTGGTCATAGCGTCCCACGGAGGAATGAGGTGCAGGATTTTTGAAAAAGCAAACAAGAACAATACCCTTCCTACTTTGATTCTCCTGGCAAAAAGAAAAAAAAAAAAGAAAAAAATCAAATCATATCAAATCCTGCGGTCTCAGGTTCTTCTCTAAGCGCTAAAACTGGGAAGGAACAGGGTACTTTGCTTGCTGCTTTCCAGGTGAAAGGGTAAAAGTATGATTTATTGAGTGGGAACAGACGGGAACTAGCAAATCTGGCTTCTATTTTAACTTTCGTTGAAGAGCATGGAGTTGGCGGTGGGGAGGGAGGATGCAGAGTTGGAGGAAACTCCTCAGTCTGCCTGCTGTCTGCAAGGGCGCTCTCCTGTTCAGCTCCCCAGTCTCCAAGACGGTCCTTCCCCGGTCCCGGACTCCGACCCAAGTTACCGTCGGCTGCCCCGTCCCACTCTCCCGGCCTCCCGGTGTGGCCCGCGACTCCTCGAGTCTCTCCCGCAGCGGCCACTCCCGAACGGTGGGTGGAGCGGGCCGGAGGTCGCTTTTCAGGCTAATTCCACGGGAAGAGTCTACCAAGGAACACGTTCGATTGGGGCTTCCTCTTCCGTTTTCTTCGCCTTTCCAACCGGCTGTCAGTTTGAATTGCCAGCGCGGTTCACCGATTGGAAGAAGTAGAGTCCGCCCAAGTAGCGCATTGGAAGGCTGGCGACCTTCCACCCACAAGAGCTCAGTGGCTTGGAGACCATATGCTCCGCCCCAGTAACGGTGTCGAGATCAGTTCGGCTTTTTGATTGGTGTATCTTGGCCCCGCCTCCCATCTCATTGGCTTGTCTCGGCAGGTTCGGGCCCTTGCCAACACACACCCTTCGTACTTCTTATTGGGGGATGTTCAACAGGCCCCACTGAGTTCTACTATCTATTGGCTAAAATTCCTTGCAAAGCTCAGCCTCTTTACTCCTGTCTAATTGGTCTTGCCATCTCTCAAGAGTTTGTGTTTGGCTGTTTGTTCATTTTAGTCCCGCCCATCAATTCTACTATGGGGTTCGACAGGAGGAGCTTACTGTAGGACCACGCCTCGGTAGTGAGTGCTAGTCACACCTCCAAATTTCGTCCGTTCCGCCCCTCATTCCTGGCTTCTCCAGATCAGCTGTTTCTATTGGCTAGAGGCCCCATCGGTCGATAGAAAGCGGGCGGTGATTGGCTAGGGGGAGGGTCCTACTTCCCGGCGGGGTCTTGCGGAGTTGGCTGAGGCTCCTTCGGGGACTGGGGGGGCAGAGCTGCGTAGAAGCGGGTGGCTGGAAAGAGAGGGGAGGAGAGCTCTGAGTGGGAAGCGGAGTCAGGGGCCTGGGACCGATCGCGTCAGAGCCAGGTAAAGGCTCCTTTCCTCTCTCCTTTCTTCCTGACCGCCAGGCTGGAGCCCTGACTGAAGAAACCCCGGCCAGGGCGGGAAGGAAAGGGCGCGGATGCCACCCGCCCGGAGTCCCTCAGGCTGCCCCCCACCCCCGACCCTCTGAATCTCCTAGTACAGCCCATAATACTTCTCAGGACGGCGTGTCCCCCGCCCATCACTGCCCCGCGCGCCAGTCGGTCCCGGCTCCCATGCCGCACCCAGCCCTCTCCCCATCCCGAGCTGCCGGGCGTTCCGGGGCCGCCTTCGCTGGCAGTATCCGTGCCCTCCGGCTGGCCTCTCCCGCTGTCTCCCAACCTGGCAAACGGCCCAAGTCGCAGCCTAGGACCCAGAAGGATGGGAATTCCTCACAGCTTCTGGGAGTCTTTCCCCCACCAGCCCCCGGCCGGCCCCGAAGGACTCTCTTCACCCGCCAACCCAGAGTTGCCTCTGTCCTTGCACTTCGTGCAACATCGCAGCCCCCGTCGTCCCCTCCCTGCCCTGCACCCCAAGGCCGTCCTCTTCTTGCCCTCTCCCGCCTTCAAGCTGTGCAGCTCAGTGGTCCGCGAGCTCCTCCCGGCCTCAGGACCCCACCTCACACCCGCCTGCACCCTGTCGCCTGAGCGCCCTCCGCGTGGTCTTTCCTCTAGCCGCGGGAAGCGGGGGACACCAGAGGGAGCCTCGTTCTCCCGGCGCCCGGAGGGGCAGGGACGGCCGAGCAGGGATGGTCGCCCAACGCCGGGCTCTGTGCTCCGTTTGCTTCCCTCCCGCCTTCTGGGCCTTGGTCGTGGCAGGATCTCCTTCCTGTGCGACCCTCACCCAGGGTGCGGTATCTGGGATCCCTGGGCTTGGGTGACTAAACGCACTGAATATGGCTTATAGAGTCATTCTCGTCCCTGGCTTAGGGGAGGTGACGGCTGCCTTCCGCCCGCATCCCCCGGTTTTCCCGGTTCCGACCCTCGCCTCTAACCCGTTTCCTGCTTCTGCCGACCACATTGTTTTCCTGGATGTGTCCCGTGCCGAGCAGGCTTTTTCCTGCACCCCCCCCCCCACGTTCTGCTGCCAAGAGAAGCTAGTAACCAAAAACAAAACAACTGGGAGGAGGGGCGGGAAGGAAAGAAAAGTTGTGCCGGGTTGGCGTGTCCCTCTTCGGCTTTGATCCCCTTTGATGTCCAGGGAGGTGCCCCCCCCAGGGGGGGTTAGGGACCGTGTTGGGGGCAGGGCTGGGAAGGCCCCCTCGGGCTGGCGGCTGCCCAGCGCTCTCGAGGCTTGGGAAGCCGCCGAGGTGCCGCAGTCCCCGCCCGGGGCTCGGTGTTCCCGCCGCAGTCCCCGCCCGGAGCCCGCGCCGGCAGCTGCTCCAAAGTGTTTTCTTTCAGCCTTAAAACAAAATCCAGAGGGAGCTTCCTTCCTCCCCACCTCGCTGCTCTTGGCTCTGCCGGCCTTGCGGCGCTTGGCCGAGATGAATGGGCCCAGGCCGGGCTCTGGGCAACGTCCCCTACCCCATCCCCGCTGCGATTAGGATCTGAGCTCGGGCTGATGGCCCCCTCCCCCTTTTCCTGCATTTACAGGCAAGTGAACCGGAGCAAACGACTTCCGATCCAGTCTGCGCTGCTGCGGCTCCCGTTTGGGATTTGATTTGCAGTGTCTTCGAGCCTGTACGACAAAAAGCCCCGAAGCACGCCCAGCCCTCCTCGGATCCAGATACAGACCCACTCCCTCCCGGGGACACAGCTGGGCGCGTCCACACCCCCGCACCCCCACACCATGTTGTGCGGAAGGACTTCCACTCCCCTCCTGTGTCGTTGATGTCAGACCCCAGGCCAGCCTCCGGGCACTGCAGTTCTCCCGGCTAAGGCTGCGACTCCGGCTCCAGCTCCAGCTCCGGCTCCGGCTGTAGCACAGAAACCAGCTGCCGCGGCACTCGGCCCCAGCGCCCACCGTCTGCATGTGCCGGTCTTAGCCTCCTGCCCAGCCCGCAGCCACGCTCCTCGGAGCGTTGGAGCCCACCGCGGGGGGCCCCTTCTGCCCTTGGGAGAAGCGGTCTTGGAGGTATTGATTTCAGTGGTTGGGTTTTTCCCGTGGATCTATCAATTCACAATTCGAATTTGGAAGAAAAAAGGAAAACATGACGTCTCCAGCCAAATTCAAAAAGGATAAGGAGATCATAGCAGAATACGATACTCAGGTCAAAGGTAAGGGCTCTGAAAAAATAGCATAATGCACACACTGTGTGGACTGGTGAGGTATGCATTTCCATTACTATTTGCAGGCTGTTCATTTCTTTGGGTGGAGCAGGTGGGGGTCGGCAGACCCCAGAGGTGGTTCCCATAGGGAGGGTCTGAGCCTCCGAAGGCTGGACAGTGCAGGGGTCACAGGCACTGGGAAGGAATTGGTGTGGGCTTTAGGGATGTGTATAGGGCTGGCCATTATTTTGGCAGCCCTTTCCCCCAGGTTGAACAGGATGGGGGGAGGGGCAGGAGATTCTTGGATAGAAAAAAAGGCAGCAGTTTGCCAGCAGTCTGGACATCTGGGTCAGGTGTCCTTGAAGAACAGCAGAAATCTGACAGGTGTTTGGACATATATTTTAGATCTTGAGGATCTAGACAGAAAGGCAACCTTGAAAATGTGTACCATATGGAGTGCCCATAGAGAGGCGGGGTTTGTTCTGATGCACTGTATTAGAGCCTGAGGTTTGTTATGGCATTGGCCACAGAAAGTACCTAGCCATCTTGGGTGCACCTTGTACCTGCCTGGTCTCTGGGCATGCCGCATGTATTGGTAGAGATCAGAGAACAGGCAGAATTTGGCCACCTACACCCAGCCTCCGCCCTTACCTGAATCTGAATACAGTTGGGATGTTAGGGTTTCAGGGTGGTGCTGAGTTTGGAAAATGAGAAGACATAATTGTTTAACCCTTCTGTGTTGTCACCTTCTGCTCCAGAATGTGTGCTTTTAAAGTCCCATTTCCCTTTCTGCAAAAATGTGAAGGGTAAAGCAAAATGTGGACACAGAGAAAGTAAGTGCCCTTTCTTCCCATCTAGTCTACTGGCCGACTTGGCTGGTCAATCAGAGCTCAAACCCATGTAGCGTTTTCTTAACCCATTACAAGGGGTCTGTGCCTGTCAAAGAGTCCTAGCATGTGTTTGCAAGGCACTGTCCCTTTCTGACCAGTCACTGGAAATAGCCACGCGACTCCTGTCCATTGAGACCTTAGCTGGGGAGTGGGAGAAATGGGTGGCCTTGAATATTATACCACATGTTTGGAGCTCTGGGTTTTCCTTTGTTTCAGAGTACAGTGGGAGGGGCCCTTCCTTCCTTCCCTGCACCAATGCTAGGAGAGACCTTTTTCTATCATAGAGGACTTGGGAAGGACCATGTCTCTTCTTGACTGAATGCCTGGGGTAACCTAGGGTAGGAGTAGGGGTAAAATATGAAGGGGGCAGGTCCCTATCTCTTGGCAGGTTGGAAGGTAATTTGAAGTACCCACTGTGTCTGCAGGATCTTTTTGTGTCATCAGTTTGGTCAATGCAGGAGGTGCCCAAAGGGACCTTCTATCCACTTGGCTGCAAATATTGCTAGATTTATTGCAGAGATGGGGGAGTTGATGATTGATAGCTTCAGTTGAACTGGGATTGAGATAGGCGTGGTTGTGAGTTATAATTGAGGTCTTGGCCTCTTGTCACTCTTGGTAATCTGGCCTGTTTTTGTAAACAATAAGTCCCTGGCCTCTGTGTCCTGTCCAGATGTACTGCATTCTGCTCTGGGAATCCCCCCTGCAGTTTTACTCAAATAGGACATTAGAAAATAATATATATATCTTATTTGTAACTGTAACCATCAAGACTGTTAATAGCTTTGACTTTCCTGGATTTTCTAGAAACTTACCATTTGACTTAAGGTGCAGAGTGATTTTACAGGTTTGTTTTTGGGAAGATTTGGGGCTGATAAGGGGTAATACAATCTGCCAATTTTTTTATTGGTAAGGGATTTGTAATGAGTGTCTCAAAATTAAACACTTCATGTACACTTCATGTACAAACACTGCTCACTGAAATGATGTAATGCACTCAGCTACTTGGGATTTCTCTTCAGCTTTGCCATAATCAGGAGACTGTTTGGTTTCGCGCCTATATTTTTCCATTGACATGCTTCAGGATCACAGAATTTTATGGGTGACAGAACATGAGGTCTTCCTTGTAGAAGATCCCCCCTGAGTGGCTATGGAATGGATTTGAATAGTTTGGTCCCTCATCTTACAGCTGAGACGAGTACAGAGAACCGCCTAAGCTTGTCCAAGGTCACACAGCTAGGTGGTAGCAGATCTGAAGCTAGAAGTGGGTTTAGTGACTCCCAACCGCCTATCTCTATCTTCAGTATGAAACTTATTGGATTGGTGTGGAAAAAAGAACTTATTATGGAGCCCAATTCTGTCAATGAATAATAGTAGTAGTAATGTTAATAGTTTGCATTTTGTGTGCTCATTGTGTTCTGTCCTGTCCCAAGTACTTACATGAATGGTCTGGTTTAACTGCTGTACTAATCCTGGAAGGGGGTGTTGTCTCCTTCCATTTACCACATGAGGACACTGAGGCTTAGAAAGGATACAGAGGGGCTGGGGTTATAACTGCCTGGCAAGTGCAGGGCCCTGAGTTAGATTCCCAGTTCCAAAACAAACAAACAAACAAGCAACAACAACAACAAAAAGGATACAAAGCCCTTCCAAGATCAGACAGCCAAGTCATGACAACTTGACTTCAACTGTTTATTGAGTGCCTACTATGTGTTCTAGGGGCTGGGATACAGTTGTGAAGAAGATAGAATCCCTACCCTTAGGAAGCTTAAGTTCCTGAGGACAAAGGACATGGGTTCAAGGTTGTCTGTGCCTCTAGTTACCTAGCAGCCCTAAGTCACAATTACAAGTTTCAGCTTTTTATATGTTCTATGGGCCTCTCAGTGCTGCCAGCTTTATTTCTCTTACAGATTCTCTTACAGAATAAAAAAGAAAATTGCTATAACAAAGCAGTTTGGATTGGTTGTTACAAGTTTTGGAGACAAGGATCTAGGTTTAAATCTCTGTTTTGCCCCTCATTACATACCTTGCCTCAGCTTCAGTTTCTAATGTGGACAGTGGGCAAAATAATATGCATTTCCAAAGATAGTCGAGCTCTCAATGACACAGTGTAGGTAAATCACTCAGCATAGCACTGGGCTCTTGTGGTGTGATCTACCCTTTGTTAGTGAGCCTTCTTGGGCTGAAAGTAAGGCCGCACTGTCTGTCCGTTTCTGAAGCACTAGACGCTAAACGACAGGAATGAAACTTGAGTTCTAGTTTAAGTGGTATTTGGACATTGGTTTCCTTTTCTGTAAAATGAGCGGGTACGCTGTGAAAGTGTTGGCTGTCGCTGTTCTGTATGTCTCTACCAGGAACCCTGGGTGTGCTTTTCAGTCGGAATGATTTAAACCAAGTTCGTTCTAAATGGGCTTTGCAGGATCCTCTCTAGCCTGTCATTTTTGCCTCCTCTTGAACCACTTGCTTGCATGTGCTCTGAAGAGCTTCTGAGAGGGCAGCCCCAGCCTGACCCCAGCGTGGTTTTCCGAGGGGCGTGCCTCCGTATGCAGCCTGCTCTGGAGCTGCCTTCTAAAAACCATCATTGTTTCTGGATTGTGGGTGTTCAGATTCCTTTGAAAGTTCATGCCTTTCAGTGTTGGACTCACAAGCACTAATATTCTTAGTCTTTCTACAGAGTCTTTTCCAGTTTACAAAGTGTTTTCATATATATTAATTGCTGGAGGGTTTTTTTTTTTTTTTTTTTTTTTTTTTTTTTTTTTTTTTGAGAGAGGGTCTTACTTGTAGTTCAGGCTGGCTTTGAACTTGCAGCAATCCTCCTGTCTCAGTCTCCCAGTGCTGGGATTATAGGCATGCACCACCAATCCCAGATATTCTCTGAAAATTCTTGCCAACCCTAGTCAGGTTCATGATCATAAGCTTGAGTAGTGAAAAGTAGTGAGGTACAGGGCATGGTGAAGATGACTATTTGGGTGGTATCTGGATGAATTCACATTGCTGCCTACAAGCCTGACTATTGTCCTGGTTTGCTCAAGATTTCCTTTTTTTTTTTTTATCCCCTCCATACATTACATTTTATAGTCCCCCAGAAAGCTTGAGATTGACAATTAATGCAAATATTCCAGGAGGAATAGTTTCCAACAAAGTGCCACTGTGTGCCGACTGAACAGTTGGATTCTCTTTCTTGAGAACATTAGGGGTCTCCTCTGTATCTCTCTTCTCTTTGCTCTGTTTCTCCATCATGTCTTAAGAGAATAGTATGTGTGCATCACAGAGCTGTGAAGTGGATTTTTGTAATTTCCATCTGGAGCATTTTGATGCAAAAGTGCAGACCTTCGCCTGAACAGTTTAACCCTTTCAGAAGCCTTTGGGAGCTGGAGATGAAATTTCAGAGTCCCTCTATTGTGTATGCATGTGCTCTTGGGAGTACTGATTGCTGGTATTTAAACAAGCGTGCTCCCCAGGGAGGTCTGAGCAGTTCTTCACTTATGCCAACACAGGTCTTCTCTTAAAGCTTCTTCCCTTCCAGCCCCTAACCCCTCCCAAGGGAGCTTTAAATAGAATCAGTTTGTGAAAGGCTGCAGTAAAACGTCTTGGAATCCCCAAGCAGAAGCTATTATTTTCCTGTGAGATAGTGAGGGCCCCTCTTCCCTTGCTCAGGGAATGTAGCCACTGTGCAGTATGACCAGCTCCTGGATTCTCTTGAAGCTCTTAGAAAAAAAAATCAAGCATCATGCATGGCAGAGATACAAGACCCTCTGGAAGCCAGGGAGAGGCTGGTTTCAAATTCACAAGGATCCTTCTACCTCAGCCTCCCCAGTGCCGGGATTATAGGCATGTGCCCCCACGCCCATCCAGAATCTGATTTTTAAGCTCCCACTTCCCCTCCGGATAAGCTGAGATGTAGCCCCTGTAGTTTTTCTTCTGAAAGGAAAAAATTTTATTTTTATTTTTATTTTTTGTGTGTGTGTGTGTGCTGGGGTTGAACCCAGGGGCATATGCATGCAAGGCAAAAGGCTACCACTGAGCCACATCCCCAGCTCTGAAAGGAGGTTTTCTTCATAGGAACTGCACTTACTGCACAGAAACCCTGGGGTTCTGACAGCCACACCAGGGAAATACTGTGTCAGAGTGAGGGGAAAGCTATGGCTATGTAGATTCCTACTACTAATAAAAAGGAAGTGAACAGTTTTAAATAAAAAGTTTGCTCCAGAATTGATCTTCTGAGGACTCTGGAAAAATTACTTGGAAAGTTGATTTAAAAATAAATAATGTAAAGCTGAGCATGGCACATGCCTGTACCCCCCCAGCCCGTATCTGTAGGCTGAGGCAGGAGGAACACTGCAAGTTCGAGGCCAGACTAAATTACATAATGAGACCGTGTGCCAGAAACACAAAAAGCAAAAAAAGGGAGAGAGAGCTCTTAAAAATTTATACAAATTATAAACACCTTTGATGATAATGTATAAGAATTCTTTAATTCCATGTAAAATAGATGTAAGATTTACCATTCTAATTATTCTCTTTTAAGTTTTTATTTAATACATGTTTGCAATATATAAGGACTGCATTCATCATAGGGAGCTATCGAGTGCGTGTACAGTGTGGTGACATTAAGGGCACTGACGTTGTTGTGAAACCGCTGTCGCCATTCATCTACAGAGCTCTTTTCATCTTGCAAAGCAAAGACCCGCTACCCACTAAACAGTAACTCCTCTTCCGTTACCTCCAGCCCCTGGCAGCTACCAGCTTTCATCTCTGACCACTCCAAGTACCTTACAGAGGTGGATTCCTACAAAATCTGTCCTTTTGTGACTGGTTTATTTTGCTTAGCTCACCTGTGTTGTGGCATATGTCCTGTCCTTTTTAAGGCCGAGTAATAAATATTCCGTTATATGTATTTATTGGATTTTGTTTATTCATTTCTTTGTTGATGCGCAGTAGGGCTGCCTCCACCTTTTGCTTACTCGGATAATGCTGCTGTGAACATAGTGTGGGCCTATGTTTAAGTACTGTCCTCTGCACTGCTTTTTTTTTTTTTTTTGGTACCAAGAATCAAATTCAGGACCTTATGCTTGCCAGGCAGGTGTTGTGTGCTAAGTATTGTGTATAAATTTCTACGTGATCACTTGTCCTGATAAACTTTTTGGAGTTTAGTTTTAATATATGTATTTATATTTTCATGTTATGAATAAGTATCTATGTTGATAATATGAGCATTGTATATTTATTAACAGTAGTTTTAGATGTTATAGTAAATGAAATGCTAAGTTTATACTATAGTTTTAAGGTTGAGTTGATATTTCATAAACTATATGTGTTAAGGTGTATATTTTGATAATCTTTGACATATGGTATAGCTCAATTTGGGCAAAAAAAAAAAAAAAAAGGCTGGAAATGTACCTTGTGTGAAGGCCCTGCATTCAATCCTTAGTACCACTCCTGAAAAATTTGCTTAACCTTAGTGAAAAAAGACAAGTCTCTCAGGGAAGTTGCATTAATAATTGTGCCTCGGCCATTACTATATTTATGAGATTGAGAGTATAGAATGGCGGGAAAAAGGAAGAAAAAGTCCTGAGAGCTGACAAGTGAGGGTGTGTGTTTTCCCGACCTTGCTGGAACTGGGCCCAGGGCGTCACATCTCTAGAAGAGGTCATAGTGAGCCAGATGCCGAGGGGAGGGCAGGGGCGGGGGTCCCTGTGGACTGTCTGCTCCACATGTCGCAAATATGGATCCAGTCATTGTGTCCCTGTTTTCCACTGAAGGGAGACCGACTTTTTCAGGCCTTTGTCTGGCACACACTTTGTCTAGATGATTGCATTCCTTACAGGAGGAACGCATTACTATTGCATTTTGCTGATGAAGAAAGTGAGGTGTAGGGCCGGGGGTTTAGCTCAGCGGTGTAAGCCCCTACCTGGCAAGTGTGAGGTCATGAGTTCAATCCCCAGTACAAAAAAAAAAGAAAAAGAAAGTGAGGTGTAGGATGTTCAGGAACTTGCAGCCTCTGCCCTGGTGAGTGATAGAACGGGAATTAGAACCTCTGTGGTCACTGGAGTGAGTTCTGAGTGCTGCCATGCAGCACCTTTCTCCCTGCCTAGCCAACATCCTCCCCTACTCAAACCCTGCGCTCTTGGGGTGCCTTCCTTGCTCTCTAGAACCAGAAAAGGCCCTTCTCTCTGTTACACCCACATAGCACTTCTCATAATAGTTCTCTGGTGGCATGGATCTCACAGTGCCTTATGTTCAGAATACTTGTATTCCAGTCTTTCTTCCGGAAGGAGTGTTTTAAAGTCGCATGATGCAGTGCAGAGAATATGGGCTTTGGAGCCAGCACTGAATCGGAGTCCTATCTTCCACCTTGTCTCTACGATTTTGCTCTAGTTGTTCCCCTCCCAAGCATTCTCTTGTGAGGCATGGAGATAACAAAGCTTACCTTGCTGTCTATTGCAAGTGTGTGTAAAGTATTAGCCCAGTGTGTGCCAAGCATTAGGTGCTGAGTAAGTTGATCTTATTCTGAGATCCCTTCACATAGCAAACATGGCTAAAATACTATTGCAGCCCAATGGTGGCTCTCAGTAAATATTTATTGACATTAAAAATGGGTAAATAAATGAATGCTCTTTAAATAGAGTATTGCTTTTCAAAATAGAAATCCTTCTTTTAGATATTGAGAGTATTATCTTTGTATAATGCCAATGAAGTGATTAAAAAGCAAACACTTGTTGTTTTGCTAAAGTCATAGCATAAATGATTCTACACCCATCACTTCCCATTTGTCCCACTCGGATCTTACATCACAGAGCTGAATTGCTTCTAGTTTCTGTACAATAATAACATGTTACGTCGTGCTTTAGGATTTATCCATGCTTTGTCCTCTTTGGAATGGGTCCTCTTCCTTCAACCTGGAAACCTCCCTGCCTCTGAGAAACCTCCCTGTTCCCTACACAGCCTCACCCTCTGCACAGTAACCTGTTCTGGCTCCCAGCAGGCTACCTGGCACCTCCCTTTGCTTTCTTCATTCTCAGCATCTCCTCTGCTGTGTCCTGCCAGGTTTGCATCCTGCACTCATCTTGTTTCATTCATTGGAAATGCTTTGTTTGCATCTATTGTTTACCACTCACTGACTACTTTGGGGATAGAACTGTCTGTTTCATTTCCAGTGTCAAACTTCTGGACACACTAAAATGTTTTTATTTGAATTGAGCACTTTGCTGAGGTGAGAATGGGTGTGACTGTGCTGTGAGGCCACATTTCTGCCGTCAACCTCCCACTTTCAAAAAAAAAATTACACTCCCTTGCTGATGTTACTTGAAATTTAAAATAGATTAAACATCTTGGATACCATTACTACACACGGGCAAGTACAAACAGTACAGCTCCATTGAATCCCCTCAGGAATAGGGCACCTTTTGCCTTCTGCGTTACCTCCCCTGACTTTCGAACTCTTGCTCCAGAGCTATTCTTGAGTTAATCAGATGTCTTCAGTTACATCTTTTGCCTTGGAAGCCAAGAATATTATCAATTCTGAAATTCTTAGAAGTTTAAAATATAAGTAAAGCAATACAATGTAATTGAAGGAAAACACGGTATATACTTATCCAGGATTTAGTTATCATTTTTAACAGGTATTCAAAGTATAAATTCGAGAAAGTTCAGGTTTGTCTTGATGAGGAGTTAAAACAGGGTTGATGTAAACACTGACCACTTGTGATACTTTCCAAAGCCTGGTTTTGTTTAGAGGTGTTAACCTGGTTAGGAGCAGCAGTATGATCTGTGGTGAATGGAGAGGAAAGGTCCAAGGAGACAAACAGGGAAACTCTCCCCTCTGGTTTTCCAAGTCATTTGGTATTCAGTAGCTTTGACCTTGTTTTTGCATTGTGAGAGGTTGGTTTCAAAATTGAAATATATGTTCTTGAGGAAGAAGGCAGCTAGGAAGCGTGCCTTCTCCATTTGGTGGGTATTTTGGGATTCTATCTGTTAGGGAGAAGGCACCCCCCACTTAATCTTTTCTTTTGCAAATGTACTCATCAGTGGGCAAGCAACACCAAAAGTACTATGAAAGTTAGGACCCTGCCTTTGCTGTTTGAGCCCAGATCCTGTATTTAGATTTGTGGCCTAGTGGGCAGGGTCTGAATGCTCTGTGTGGAGAAGATGACCTCGCCAGCCATTGGTGGCTGACTGGCCAGTGCTCCATAGGAAGACAAAACACAAAAATCGAAGGACCCAAGAGTGTGACATGATATGCCAGGACATGATATGCCATGAGCTTTAAAAGATATGGCAACAATTTCTCCCAACATTGAAATGCCTCAGAGGGATTTTCTGCTCGTTTTTCCTATTGGTTTTGTATATGTGTACTATTTTGGGGCATATGGGGCCTGATCTTGTCACATGAATAAGCTACTCTTAGGGAAATACCTTGAGTGAGGTACTTATTTTGGTGCAGTGTTGCTTTTTGGACCAATAGCATATTTCATAACAAACTGTATAGGATTCTACACAGGTGGGATAGTTCTAAGAGAGAGTTCTGGATTGGGAGGCAGACAGCTTGGATTCTGGCTTGGCTTCGACTCTGATTTGGGGGACATCTTACCTAAGGTTTCAGTCCCTGGTTTCCTCATCTATAAAATAGTACAGTAATTTTTGACCCTCATTAATAATGATGAGGATAATGACTCGCATTTATTGAAGTCGTTATAGGTCTAACTAAGCACTGTTAAGTGTTTTACATATATTAACGCATGAGTTTCCCAACAGCTCTATGAGGTAGCTATTATTATCCCCATTTTGCTGATGAAGCAAAATAGGGTTAAATAACTTGCTCCAAAGCAGGTAACTAGTAAGTGATAAAAACAACATAAAGTTGGGGCTAGTGGTGCACACCTACAACCCCAGCACTTGGGAGTCTGAGATAGGATTGCCCCATGAGTTTGAAGCCAGCCTGAGCTACACATTGAGACTTGCTGTCACAAATTAAAAAAGAAAAGAAAAACAGAACCTGAATTGAGGCTGATTTAATTCTGGATTAAGTACTGAGGCTCAGGTAAAATCATTTTTGAAAGCCCCGTAAAGCTATGAAATGCTGTATACGCTTAGTTGATTGTTCTCATTTCCCAGTTCCATCATACAAAAAGGAGTTAATACAGTGTTTTGCATGCGTTCCTGGTACTTACCTACTTGGCACATTTATGTCTTGGTTTCTTATCTAGTAAATTAAGAGGTGAATTTACAGTTTCTAAGGCCTTTTTAGCATCTGATTCATGTCTTGCTTATTTCAGATGTTAAGGGTGATGTCCCTTGCAGGGCACACTAGCAGGTAAGAACTGTTACATTCTTGGAATGACATTCCCTCACTCCACTGCACAGGTCCAGAGGGTGGATTGACTGCAGTGGTGGCACAGTGGCCCTAGCCTGAAGAGCAGTTGAAGTGATGTTTAGTTAGGTGTCATGATCTGACAGGAAAAGGTGTCTCACAGTTGGAGAATTTGAAGGAGGAATACTTGATGGCCCTGGAGGTAGACTTGTGACTGACTGGGTCACTAGGGACAATAGATGCTCTAATTAGGGTAAGTGTATTGAACCTTGCATTCCAGTAAGCTCAGAGACTTTGAGTGAGGAAATTCCCTGTTTTACTGGTTTGTGTGGTTTTCCTGACCAGTGTTAGGGAGCTAGAAATGGGATTTGTGTAATGCTTGCTATTATAGAGATTTATGTTGTGTGCATTACTTAAAGAGAAAAAGGAAGTTGAGTGATTCCGTTTAGTGAGAATTAAAGAAATAAGGAAGTGGGAGGCCTTTAATCCCTGACAGCTGGGCAGGGAGAGACTAGGGGAGGTGGTATAGATGTGAAACTGCCTAGGCTTAATCTAGACATCTGGGCTGTGACTTAGGGCACTCCCCTGATGGAGGATGGACTCTCACAGGCACGCCTTGATACTTGGTGCATTTTGGCTCAGAGGTTTTGGCCATACAGATCCGTTTGTTACGATATGTACAAGCTAGAATTTGTTGGTGTCAGTTGCCTTGTGACTCCCTACCCTTTCCAGCCAACCCTACTAGTTTGGTATTCACCAGTTTTGGTATTCATTGCACCTCTTGGAACCAATTAAATGGATGAGTATTGAAGTATTGCTGTCATGCCCCTCTTCATACACTAGGGCCTTTGCCAGCTAAGGAATTTTTTTTTTTGAGGATTGTGACGAAGTATGCTGTAGAATGAACTTGAAATGTTTTTGTGTTTATGCTTGTTTTCTTTTTGCCTAATGAATAGGCTAAGTAACAGTCTGTTGTTTTAAAATGAGTGCTATTAATAATGATGACAGTTCATATTTTTATCATCGTGGCATTTGAAAAATTCCTTCATAGAGAGGGAAGGTTGTAAAGTAATGGAGGACTAGCTCCCTAATCCTGGAAAAGCTGTTTCACCTTTAGGATTCTCACTTTAGTGGGAAAGTGGGAAGATGGATTACTGATTTCTTACTTTATCACTTTTTGGACGTATGACCAGAAAATGATTAGTGTAAAGTAAGTTAACGTATAGACTCTAGATATTCATTATTCTCTTGAGAGAAGGATAGAAAGCAGAGAATAGATATCATAGGTTTTTCTTGCTCTGCTTCTACATTAAATGATATTAATAGGCTTTGTGTTTTTAGGCATCCTTGGAGTCAATTGTGCTGTATCTCTTGATCTCTCTCATTTATTCAGGGATTTGTGGTGATGTAAGTTATCTCAGCTCTTTGCTGTCAGCAATTTGAAACTAAACATCGGAGCATTTTGTATAGATGGCATCTGTTACTTTGATTAATGAGGTTCTTGATCTGAATATGGCAAGGCCAGTAACAACAAAATTCAGAAATACCTTGGGAGTGTGACACAAAGATGTGGTGAATGTTTAAATTAAAAATAAAAATTTATATTGCTTCTAAGTCTTTTGGCTAAGATCAAGAGAAAAATAAAAATTTATTAGAGCTAAAGACACATTGACATTAATCTACCTCAAACTACTCCCCCTCACTTCCTACATACTTGCCACTTTCTGGAGCAGTTCTGGAAGTCCTCTTTCTTCTTTCTTTGTTTCTTCCTTCCTTCCTCTCCCCCCCCCCCAGGTGGGTCTCACTATGTGGTTTAGGCTGGCCTTGAACTTACTGAATGGCCTCGAACTCCTGACTACTCTCCTGTTCAGCCAGGAGTGCTGGGTTTGCAGACATGTCCCACCACACACATCTCACGACCTCTATGTGGGTGTCTTTTTGTGGCTTCTGAGATGTCCTGAATTGATTCAGAATGTTTATAGCAATTTCTGTCAAATAAAAGCATTACAGTGTGTTCTCATCTACCTTATTCATCAGATCTGGCACTGTGTGACCTCAGGCTCTTCCCCCAAGTCAAAATGACCTTGAAATGTTTTGAATTAATTCAGGACGTTGAGTCAGCTACAACACCACAACTAAAGACAGGCACGAAAGAGCCATTTTCATGCTGCATTGGAAAGTGACAAGGCTGGGCATGGTGGTGCACACCTGTAATCCTAGACTTGGAAGGCTGAGGTGGAAGGATCACCATGAGTTTGAGGCCAGCTTGGGAGTGAGTTCAAGACAAGCCTGCACTACATAGACTTTGCTCAAACAACAACCATTGCAACCACAAAACCAAAAACCAAACAAAGAAAGTGGCAAAAATGATGGGATAAGTGTGTTTGAAGTGAGTGAGCGTATCACGAGGGAGAATAATGGTAATATATCTTTCACTATAATAAATCTAAAAAAATTTAAAATATTCACTGTATTTAAAAAAAAATCATTCCGTGTAATTTTCTTTTAAGGTATAGTTGCACTCAGTAGCAAAGCCTGGATCTGATTTGTGCCAGTTATGTCTTTCTAACTGTGTGTGTGTGTTTGAGCTTTCTTCTGCTATTTTGGCCAGGGAGTGGGACTGCCAGTCCAGAAATGCTAGCTTTTCTAGATTCAGCAGTGAAAGAGTTAATCATTATGTGGGCAGCAAACCTCCTTTTAGTCTTCCTAGAAGAAAAGGCTCGTGTACACACACACACACACACACACACACACACCCAGCCCTCACTCTTAGGAGATTTAATGTAAACCAATCTATGTTTATGGGAGCGGGAGTTACTTGGGAGGGATACTTGTGTTCTGCCGGCTTAGTGGGCTTGATGTAAAAGCAGGGCTATTTGGCTGTGGAGATTGTAGATAAGAGTGTGATATGTAATTGAGTAAGAATTTGAAAAATTATCCGATAACATTAGCAGCAGCAAAGCAACCACTTGTGCTTTTTTATGCTTGAAAACAATTTGGAGTAGGAGTGAGGAGCTAGCATTGCTTTTGGGCGTGGGAACCCCCCTCCCCAGCCAAATATGTTTGCCCAGGCTGGGAGTGTGAGTCTTCGAGTGATCTTGACAGATCATTTAGAACATTCTTTGGGCCCTGGGCAGTTCTTCGGACTAATCATTTCGGGAAAAGAGCTGTCAGCCAGCCTTTAAAATCTTTTGCAGAAGAATATAGCACAGCCCACCTTTCCACCGTGTTCCAGTAATCCAAACTGTAAATGGTTGATTCCTTCACTGGCAGAGCTTGAAAAAGAAGCCTGATGAATCAAACGCATGTTTTTGCTGCTGCCGCCACACCTTCTGCGCAGATCTTTGCTTTATTTGGATTCTCAGTGACTTGAAGGAGGAGGCTCTTGAGGAAACTTGCATGGCATTGGCTCTTGGCTACTAGGGTTTCTTCTCAGTCCCCTCAGTTCCCTACTTCCTCCGGTGTGGGGGCACTTTATATGGAACAAGATCATGAGCCAACATCAACCTGGGCCCATTAATATAGCTCCTAGTGTGTATTCAGTACAGGGCTAGGTTTCGAACAAACAGTGATGAGAGGTTTCTGTCTTTAGGGAGTGTTGACCTATTAGAGAGGTGGACAGGGCCACGGTAGGGGGTTATGGAAGGCTGGGAATTGACTCGTGGTGAGTCAGGTTGATGAGCAGGTTGATGGGGAAGACGGTGATTACAGCCTGGTATTAACAGTGCGCACGGGTGTCCCACACTTTATCTCATTTGGCCTCGGGATGGTACTGTGACAGGACAGAATGAGTTCAGCCTTTTCGTTCTGTTTTGAAATGTGTTATTTTGAGATAATGACACATTTATGTTCAGTTGTAAGAAATAGCAGAGATTGTACGCACTCTTTACTTCATTTTCCTCAGTGGTTAACGTCTTGCAAAACGGTCGTCTAATATCACAACTAGGACATTGACAGCGATTCAGTCAGAAGAGGGAATCGTTATTACAAGGATCCCTCACGTTGCCCTTTTGTAGTTCCACACTCATCTCACTTCTCCCCTCTGCTCTTACTCTTCAGTCTTTTATTATTGTCAGTCACTAATCTGTTCTCTGTGTCTATAATTTTGTCACCTAAAGAATATTATAAACATGGAATAATAAATCTATATCTTTTAGGATTAACTTTGTGTTTTGCTTATTGTAATTCTCTGGAGATTTATGCAGGGTGTGAGAAGATGTTCTATCCTTTAATATTTGGGAAGATCACAGCTGGAGCCTTGTCCAGAATAGTTCTTCAATTGAAATCTGGAGACAACGCTTTCAGGCTTTTATTAGCGGTGTCTAGGTGCTCCTTATGCATGCTGAATGTGATAATTATGATTATGGGTTGAAATACTTTCAGAGTTGGCTTATCTTTTCACTTTTTTTTTTTTTTTTTTTTTGAGGCAGGGTCTCATTATGTAGCCCAGGCTGGCTTTGAACTTGAGATTTTCTTGCCTCAGCCTTCTGAGTTGTAGGACTATAGGCATATACCACCCTGCTCAACTGACTTTTTACTTTTTATTGAATTCTTTGGTATGTAAGTCTCAGATTTTAATTGTGTTAAATTTACCCAACTTTTTTTGTCTGGGCTTATTAAAAATGCACAGAGATACTGATTCACACACACACACCACCTTTTCCTATCCTGAAACCATAATAGTGTTCTATATTTCTCCTAAAATTTTAAAAATATTATGTCTCATATCTTTCTTGAATAAATGTGGAATTTATTTGTATAAGTAGTATGAGGTAGGAATCTACCTTTACTTTAACCATGGCTATTTGTCCAGTGTTCGTTTATTGACGGATACACCCTTTTCTTCACTGATTTATAATGCCTTTGATTCACATGTCAAGCTTCTGCATATTTGTGGACAAGAAGAATTCTCCAGGATGCCCAAGTTGTGCTCCCTCAGGTGCAGATCGGGGGTTCCTGGTAAGGGAGATGAGTATTTTCCTTTCTAAGGTAGATTGGCGTTAGGCTGTCATAGACCCCCACATCCAGAACAGCTTTGACGTTTACTATATTTTATTGGAAGAACTTTGTACATTTAAGACTTTTAAAAAAAAATTTAAAATTTACCATTTTAGCAAAACTTCTCTCTCTCATCTTGAATTGGACTCAACAAATAAGATATTAGGGCCTAAAATGAATTTTTCAAAGTGAAATAAATACACTCTTTTGTGATTGTCCATAAAAGTAGTTCCACATATATTACCCAGGCCATAAATAATTATATAACTTCCACGAGCAATTTAGAAGTATCTGGAGGCTAGTCCTTATCCTCTAGGATCATATGAACCAGTGGAGAAAAACAGCCTACGTATGTGAAAAATAATTGAAAAAAATTAACCCACAGCAACACAAGAAATGACATCAGCCTGGGGATGACTAAAAATGAGAGATGTTGATAAGAACTTGAGGAATTCTGAGATGGGAGAGGTGTGGGCCAAGATGAATAAGACTGTGATTTATGGAGTAGGATTTGGCTAAGTTGAGAGTAGGAGGGAAGAAAGAGGCAGTGTGTCTTCCCCCAGTGGCGTTTCCCCAGCCCCCTCCGTTCGCACCACTCCTGCATCACTTCCTACAACCTAATACAATGCTGGTTTTATCCACTCTCACCCCCACACCCCCCTCCCCCAGAACCACACTCTACCACAAAGCTTGTGAGTTCTTGGAGGGTGGGCGGTGGGCAGCCTTTTATTTCGGAGTTCCCAGCATCCAGACACCATGTTTGTGTATGCTAGGCACCCAAGAAATGTGTGCTGGGTGAGAGAGTAGACTGTCTGGGGTGGAGGAGTCGTGGCAGAGGAGTAAGATCAGCTGGGATGGTCTTGAAGAGCAGCCAGTGTCTGGCTGTGCCCTGGGCCAGCGGAGAACAAGGGGAGCAGTCTGCGCTGAGGAGTGGCCTGGCGATGACATGGTTTTTCAGAGGGACTCCCTCGTTGCTGTGGGCATCCTGGTGGAGAACAGAAGGGCAGCCTGCTCTTGTCCGCAGAGGAGACACGAGTCTGTGCTGAGCCCTGCTGTGGAAGCTACAAGTGTGTTGCTAAGTATGATCCATTCTAAAGCCTCCTATGAGGGAAGTGTGATTCTCCATTTATTTAACAAGAAATTTGCATTTAGGCACATGTTCTGAGGCAGCAGTGAGGCGTGTCCAACTCTGAAGCCTGCTTGTTCTTTTACCCTCAGTACCATATTTTGAATACAGCTAAGATGGGAGAGTGAGCTGCAGAGATGGGGTGGGGACTGAGGGTGAGGTGAGTCAGGAATGCCTGGGAGACAGGAGATGAGGGTGACAGGGGCAGAAGCAGACGTGGGGAAGTCAGGAAGAGGTGCTGCGGCTGATGAGAGAATGAGCATTGTTCTAGCCCGTGTGAGTGTGAGGTGACAGTTCCATTGAAGCAGGAATTTCATCAGGCAAGTGGTAGTGCCATCTCTTCTCCACCCACCATCCCTTCATTAAATCTGTCATTTTCCTTTCTTCTAAATTTGGAAGGTTGCAAAGAAACCGTGAAGTACATGACACCTCTTGTACATGCCAAATACCTGACCTCATTTGCCATTGCTTTGCATTTCAGTTTGAAATTTGTTCTTCCTTGAAGGGTTCTTGGGATTTGTGTTTGGGGATCAATAGCATTTTTCTTTCTCCTTACGCCGCAGGGCCTGAGCACAGCAGAGCCAGGAGAGGAGCTGTATGGGAGCTCTGAGCCATCCTGCTCTGAGAGTCAGTTGGAGGCCTCTCCTGAGAGTCAGCTGTGAACTTAAGTCAGGTTCAAGCCCTGCCACCTCCTGAGCGCGAGGTGGATTACAAAACTGGCTGCGGACCAAGTTATTTTAGAGGCATCCAGGGAGTTGGGAGAGGCTGAGTTCCGCAAAACTGGGCTGGGTGTTGCTAGCACTGTGTCAGGGTGTGGAGGCAGGAGTGGCTGATCACTTTAAATTGAATAAATCTGGGATGGTGAGATGATTCTTTGATAGAGGATTTGATGGGAGATTGTGATGATGTGGGATTTGTTGACAGAGATCAGACTAAAGGTATTTATTGGAAAATATATTTCAGGTTTTGGTAATTGAACTTAATGTATTCCACTATCACCTCCAAAGCTTTTGAATTCTTAGCCTATAATTACCTCTAATCCAATATGTTGGACCCAAGGAGACTGTAGGAATTATTATCTTCCTTTATTTTTTATTTTTTTGAGTAGCAAAGATAAATCATGGTTGGCTTGGGAATTCTAAGCCAAAGTTTGGGAAAAAACTATGAAACACTCAGCTGGAAGATGGAAGGCTTGGGTACTAGTCCTACCTCTGATCCCTGCCATCAGCTGCATGTTCTTGGGTAAACTCCTGTTCTCCTGGCCTCAGCCTCACATATAAGATGAACAGGTAGTACCTACAACTAGGGGTAATTGTGCTGATTGAATGAGATGGTGCTTTTGCATCTGTTTTGTTAATTACACAGCCAAACAAATATGAATTAAGATTTATTGGCTGTGACAGAGGCAGACAGTCTCTTGGTGTTTTAGTGACCTATATACCACTGACTGTTGCTTTCTGGACCATGCTTGAAATGACATGCCGTGTTATGGTGCAGGACTTTTACACCACACCAAGTTCAGGTTGCTGTTACGCAATTTGAGTGAGATTTATGAACATACGCATTCTTCCCCCTTGGAAACAAAACAGTGATTTGGGCAGGGTAGACGTCAGGAAAGTGACTTATCTGATAAATATGTGATTAATAATGCAGATTTGGCCTAAGTGTTGGTGTAGGCATCTGTATATGGATGGGTAAACGATAAATAGCAAGTCTGCCAAGTTGAGCACGTTGGGGAGCCCTCCGTTCATGCCTAAACTGTGACTGTGCTGGGGCTGTACTGGGTGTTTACCTAAATGAGCTTGTGCCAATGACGCTGCATGTATTTGTTTATACTTCTTTCTCACCTGCTAAGCTGTGAGCTCCTTGAGGACAAGGATGGTTCCTGCTCATCTTTGTTTTTCTAGTATCTGGTGCAATGCTTGGCACATAGTAAGTGTTTATTGGATGAATGAACCTTTTGATCTTTATTCAGAGAGATTTTTGTGGATGGCACAGATGTAGCATTATTTGCATTGTCACTTGGTAGTTTTGTGGATGTCTTCTCAAGTGTAGATCCCACTCTGTGGAGAGTCCTCCTTTTATATTAGGTGAGTTGTGGCTGGTCTGACCTGCTTCCTGTGTCCCCAGCCAGGCTGCTTTGGCCTATGGCACAGTGGTGAGGGCTGGCTCAACATTGGTCCCCACCTGTCTTTAAGAGAATCCTGTCATGCCCCGCCACAGTCCTCTTCCCCATTTGATTCCTTTCAAGGCTGCAGCTCAGGTCATTCTTCCTCCGACAGTCTTCCTAGCCACATTTGTCTTCCTTTCACTCCTTTCTTCTCTTCTTCAGTGCATATCTTTATCTCTAGGAAATCTTTTCAAATCATTCTTGCTGGTCAGGTATGTTCCTGTTCATGATTTAAAACCAGACCAAACACTGTGCCCCAACCTCTCCTATTTGTGGCAGCTGAACTTGAAAAGCGCCAGTGAAGAACCTGAAAGCAGGAAAAGCCTGGCCACAAGGCTCAAAGTGAAATAAAAGCAATAAAGCAGCGGTGCTGTCAACCTTGAAAGCTTCTAAGGGTGCCCCTAAGCCTCCTTTTGAATCATTTTCCCTTTACCTCCTCAACTTTCTCAAATGAAATTTCCTTCCTCCAGCCCAGCCTTAAAGGACAACCAAACATTCTACACCTATTTTCTCCGTAGTTTTACACCAGTGGATAGAAAATGGGATTTGGAGTTGGAAGGCCAACATCAAAAGTCCTGCTGCCATTTAGTAGCTGTGTGACTTCGAGAAAATTTCTGGGCTTTTTATGCTTCTGTTTCCTCATCTGCTAAAAATACTACTACAGTATACTACCAAATACCACCTAGTCGCAGTGTCCTGAAGTTTATGTATACAAAAAACTTGTAGCTGACATACACCATTGTCATGTCAGATATTCCTAATATTATGGCAATTTTCGTATCTTTTCCTCCTTGTGTTTCATAGCTTGTGAATTATAGTTACATTAGATCCTGTTTCATTTACACATAGGCCTGAGCATTCTTTGCCAGGTTAAGAACTAGTTGCCCATACACAGCATGCCTTTCGTGGTGCTTGAACTTCAAACAACAAATAATACTATTATGCAATGTGTCCTATTGGTAAATTAATTGAAGGTTGTCTCTGGATTGTTAGGTGTGGGTGACTGGAACTTCATTTCATACTTCTTTTGGCCTTTCCATAGTGTTGGGCACTTAGCAGACTGTTAAGTCGTACTCGTGGTTGTTTTGAAGACATACTCTTGTTGTGACCTAAAATTATTCTTTGGTAACAGTCTGTATTGGCTTACTGTTAAAACTCATTTATATTTGAGCTGAGAATGGGAAATTTGAGGTCTTTCTTTAGGTCTTTTTTAGCGTTGTACCATCCCATTTTATCCCTAGGTTGGATAAATTTGGTTAAGTAAAATCAAATCTGCTTGCAAAAACATATAAAAAACATGTGTCTGCTGGTTCCCTAGTGGGGTGATTCTTTTGAGACTTTTGCTTTTGTTTTGAGACAAGGTCTTACTGTGTAGTTTAGACTAGCTTTGAACCCACTATGTAGCATAGGCTGGCCTTGAATTCACGGTGATCTTATGTCAGCTTCCTTAGTGCTAGGATTACAATCATGTACCACCACCTCACTGTTATTTTTTAAAGAATATATTTTTTCCTAACTAATCAAGAAAGCCATTTCCCAATCTCTTGTTGGAGTGTTTTAGAAAAATATAGCAAAAGCAAGAACCTCTAAGCATGGAGTTTGTCATTTTACTTGAAACCAGTTTTACTTCAAGTAAGTCATCTTTAATGTTGACCAGTATCCCTTTGTCTCTGGAGATGATCTTAAATAATCCTGTCCTCAGTAAGCAGATGAGAGGTAGGACTGACATTACCCAGAATCTAGTGTTTGTAAGGCAGTCTGATAAAGGAAAGCTGTTGCATGCCTGCTCAGAAGAGTTTAACGAAAAGGATAGAAGGCTTGGTCAGTAAGGATGCTTACTTGCAGGCTTCTGAGTGGAGGTGGAAGGCTGGAGTGTAGGGTCCTCCAGTCCCAGTTCTGTCTCCCCCACACTCCCTGCATTTGTGCTGAGTTGTGTGGGATTACATTCATCATTGCTGAGTATTCTTGGTTTCACTGCTCTTAGGTTCCTTTTGTCTTATCTTACAAGCATATCACCGTGAAAATTTAAATCATTAACAACTCATTAGAAGCCTTTTGGCATTTTCATTTTCTCACTGCTAGCTGGGTGTGGAGGAAACCTGCACAGACCTGCATCTCTGGGCCGTACCTGAGCAGCTCCTAGCATTTTGGCTGTCAAAAGGCCACTGAGTAAACAGACTCATTGAAAATCCTTGAAAGAAGGACGGGCTGCAGGATGGGGAAGGGTAGGCAAAGGTCAGTCTCTTCAGCCTGAAGGACTCTTTAGCAATTAGCACCTTGATTCTTTCAGCAGTTAGCACCTTGATTCTTTTTATGCAACAGTTTGTAATCCGCCTTTCACAGACTGCCTTTCTACATTTTCCCCCTTTTTCTTCTTTTAGGATTTCTCTTTCTTTCTTTCTTTCTTTCTTTCTTTCTTTCTTTCTTTCTTTCTTTCTCCCCTTTGTCTTTTTTGAGACAGGGTTTCATGCTGCAGTTCAGGCTTCAGGCTGGCCTTGAACCCACCTTGTAGCCCAGGCTGGCCTCAAAGTCACAGCCATCCTCCTGCCTCACCCTCCTGGGTACCATCAGGTCTATGATTTCTTTCTTTCACAGATTCATAGTGCTTTGAGTACTTTTGTTATTTCTTTTACTGGCTGTAGGGGCAGGAAGGAAAGTTTTTTCTTTTGAACTTTTCTTTTAAATTCCAGTGCTGGGGATGGGGTCCTGGGCTTTGCTTGCAGTAGGCAAGCAGTCTCCTCCTACTAAGCTGCATCCCAGCTGGAATAAGACTCCTGAGGAAGAGAAGTGGTGCATCCCTTAAATGGGCCTACTGGGTCCTTGCTCCAAGGCAGCTGTGTGATGCTTGATGACAGGGATGGGGCCTGAGGAATGTGTCATTATTTGATTTCATCATTCTAGGAACACAGAGAGTATACTTACACACACTTAAGTAAGTGGTACAGGTAAGTCATGCAACATGGTCTCTTGGTGCTCTCAATTTACACAGAGAAAATAAGACATGTGGTGCTGTCGCCAAAGTAACAGTATACTGTACTTTCTTTTTTTGATGGTACTGGGGATTGAACCTTGAACCGTTGTACTACGCCCCGTGGCCCTCCTTTTTTTTTTTCTCTTTTTTTTTTTTTTTTTTAATTTATTGTTTTGAGACAGGATCTCACTAAGTTGCCTAGGCCGGTGTAATCTGTGACCCTCCTGCTTGCTTCAGCCTCCCAGAGTTCTGGGATTACAGGTGTGTGCCACCATGCCTAGCTTTTTTGTTTTACAAATAATAGTACACTAACAATAAAAAATATGGAATAGTAAATACATAAACCAGTATCATAGTTATTGTTATCAGGTATTGCATACTGTACATAATTGTATATGTTATACTTTTATATGATTGTGTAGTAGGTTTGTTTACACCAGCAACACCACATAAACACGAGTAAAGTGCAGTGCTGTGAGGTTACAAGGGCTACGTCGTCGTCACTGGTGATAGGCATTGTGCTGCTCCATCATAGTCTTATGGGATGAGTGTTATGTATGTAGTCTATGGTTGACCAAAACTTTGTTGTGTGTCTTGTACCTGTAGATCTATATCTGTCTGTCCATCCATCCATCTGTATGCATATATCCATCTTACCATATTTGAAAGGAATTGAGGCCAGTTTACAGTTTAGTCTCTTAAAAGAAAAAAAATTAGTAATTTTAATGTATTTAAAATATTTTACTTATTTTTCATAAGTAAAGAAAAAAGTTTCCCTGCTTTTGACTTGAGTTGTTGAACTGTTTGTTCCTTGGCAAACTGATCAATTGTTGCTTGTATTAAGAGAACGAACGACATTCAATCAATCAAAATGTTTCTGCTACATTGGCAGGCTTTGCAATGGAAATGAAACTGACAGCATGTTTTTGTTAGCTTAAATGAATAGGTTTCCTTCAGATCACTGCTGAAGTTGGTATTAGAGATAGCTCAGCCTGTGAATGCTGATGATTAATTATGGAAATGCCTAATGCAAGCACTGGAAGTACTTGATCTCACAGATGTGTTTCCCCATTGAGGCATCTGCCAGCAGTGCCATTTCATGATAGTGTGGACATGACCCCGACATGGTCACTGTGATGCCTACCCTGCCTTTATTTATTTATGTTTTTTCAAATCCATTTTATTTCAAGAATAAAAAAAAGAAAAGAAAAAAAACTACAACAAAATTTCAAAACATGTCAATCAGGTACATACATTGTGCATTGTCATCCCCAAATCATTCACCCAGAGCACAGGACACCTGTGTTTAATTGTCTGAACAATACCAGTACAAGTCTTTCTCTTCAGTTAACTCAGAGAAATCAATAGTATAAGTATCTTAACTATTATTTCTATATACATATACATACACATATACATATATTTTTTTCTGTTAGCTTCTCACACTAATGAAGCAATACTGTGTTTACACATGTGTGTCTTATTTATCTCACTAATAAGTATGTTCTCAAGATGCATCCGTTTACCTATAAAAGTACCCTGTCTTTAAAGATAGTCAATTTGGTTTATTTAAAAACTCTAATTCATTCATCTATTCATTCATGCATTCAATATACTGTGTGTCCACTCTGTGCTACGCTCTGGTTTGGTGCTGGAAGTAGAGTTATAAGACAGAGCACATCCCTGCTTCCTTGGGGCTGTAATCTTTGTGAGAGAAATATTTAACAAACAAGTAAATGGATAAATTTATAGTTAGCTGAGTGTTCTGAAGGAAATAGAAACAAGGCGGCATGCTGGAGAGTGGCTGGCAGGGAAGAGGGCACTTACTTAGTCACATGTGGGCAGGGAAGGCCTTTTGGAGATGTCTGAGCTGCCAGTGTGGTGAAAAGAAAGACGGGGCCACTCAGGAAGAGCTGGGGGCAGCAGGTGCCAGGCCCTGCGGTAGGTGCAGTATGTGTGTTTGTAGAACAGAGGGGACAGGTCGTGTGAGCAGGCAGGAGAGGGCCAGGGAGTGACGGGGTGAAGGCAAGGCTGGTGAGAGAACAGGGCCTGGAGAACCCCGCAGGGATGCTGCATTTGATCGCCAGTACAGTGGGAAGCTAAGAAGGCAATAAGCGGTGGAGTGACACATCAGATTTATTCATGTTTTTAAGATCACTCTGCTTGCTGTGTGGAAAATGGATGTTAGTGGGTAAAAAGTGGAAGGAAGGGTACCATTTGCCAGATTCTTGCAGTAATCAAGTGAGAGATGATGGTGGCTTGAATGAAGTAAAAAGTGGGTAAATGTGTGACTTGGTTTTTTTGGTCTACTGTTGCTAAGTGAAAACAGAACCTATGGTATTCTTTTTTTTTTTTTTTTGCTTTGTTTTTTTGAGATAGGGTTTCCCCTGTGTGTAGTTCAGACTGACCTTGAACTCCTGACAATCCTCCTGCCTGCCTCAGCCTTTGGAGTGCTGGTATTACAGGCATGTGCCCCCACGCCTGGCCCACGTGTGATAGTCTTTTTTTTTTTTTTTTTTTTTTAACGTGTGATAGTCTTAACAC
This sequence comes from Dolichotis patagonum, assembly GCA_004027295.1. Lineage (NCBI taxonomy): Eukaryota > Metazoa > Chordata > Mammalia > Rodentia > Caviidae > Dolichotis > Dolichotis patagonum. Next base: position 22,959 of record PVJX010002207.1, on the reverse strand, counting down.
ATGGACATCAAAAGGGCATTCACAAGGAACAGTGACAGTGGCAAGGATGTAATGTGCAGCTCCGGTTCCCATTTACACAAGATGCATAGCAGTTTCCATTGAACTGTGTTGCCACTTCCAGCACAAGCCCTGTGGGAAGGTAAAGCAGGCTTGCAGATAAAGCCCGCACTGTGCAGGGCCACTTGAACTTCTTTGTAAACCCACTTGAACTTATCTGAAAGAGTTTAAGCTTTTGTATTTTATTTGCCAGAGGCTGGGCACAAAACCACCTATTGGCTGTGATTTCAGGGCTGTTGTCAAGGTTCTTCTATAGGTGGATAGGGTGCAGGCCTCTTTCCTGTCATTATTGTTAGCTTTACCTCTTTAAAGTGTTTTTGTCCTGTACCTTACTCAACAGGCTGTTTATTTATGTTTAATGTGAAATTGGCTTTGTTTCCTGTATGAGGTTTTGGTAAGAGTTAAAGGACTACTAAAATAGAAATTTAGGGAAAGAAAGTAAGAAGTTCTATGGATATGGGGCTGGAACTAGAAGATTGAGGTGCTTTAATTGGCTTGTTTGTTTAGAAGACAATCTTACTGTGTTGCCCAGGCTGGTCTCAAACTCCTGAGCTATTTTCCTGCCTCAGCCTGCTGGCTGCTGGAATTTCAGGTGTGTACCACCATGCCTGACTCCTGCTTAACAGTTTTTCTTAACCTTGAACTCTTGCTATCTCTGAGAATTAGTTTTCTGATTTTTAAAATGAAGGCATTGGATTAGCTCAATGCAGTCTCTTTCGGTTAACTCTCCTAACTGGGTAGGATTGTACCTTTCGGGCTTGGGTGTTTTTCGTCCTTTTTTGGCCTTTTGTGAGGAAACCTGTGTTTTCTTTTCTTTTCTTTTCTTCTTCCAGAAAGAGCTGTCTGTAGCAATGTATAAAATGCCAACTCACTGATTTCCTCCGGAAGAAAAGAGCCCACAGTTTCAGAGTGCTCCAGATTCTGGTTCAGCAGCTGTGCTCGGTGGCTGGGCTCAGTGTCAGGGTGCTTATCTGTGGGAGCCAGGAGGCCTCTGTACCCATAATAATTACACTTCCTTGGTGAGGAAGAGGAGGGCAACCAGATAGTGTGAGGCAGTAGATAGAATCCTCAGGCAAGGTTTTCTAGAGGAATGATAGTTGAACCGTATCAATAGAACAGAAAATTTCCTCTTTAAGATCACTAGGAAATATGTAGAAAGAGAGATCTCAACTATCGACCTAGTTATCTCCTGTTTGCTTAGCATTTTGTTCTTTTAAAAATGGGCTCACTTGTGTATCTCATTTTATTTTTTTTCATTTGATTTTAAAAATCCTGTGAGATTAGGTCAGAAATTATTAATCCCATTTAAAAGATGGGAAAACTGAAGTATTGATGTGCTAAGTAACATGCCCAAGGTCCTGTAGTTATTAATAAGGGCAAAATCAGAATGCATAATGCATACTTTTCTCATTAAAACAACCTTAGTAGAGCTGGAGATATATATAGCTCAGTGGCACAAGCGCCTGCCTGCCTAGCAAGTGCAAGGTCTTGAGTTTGATTCCCAGGACCCCTCCCCCCCAAACCAAAAAGCTTATTGAAATGTAGTGTATAATAAAATGCATCCATTTTAAACTTACAAATGTAGATACTGGTAAAACCACAATTACAATCAGTAAATTGAACATTTCTCCCCCACCCCCGCCCCATTTCTCTCTAGTCCAGTGTGCTTTTCAGAGTCCCACACTCTGATTTGACAGCCTTTCCACTATACCCTTCTGGAGAAAATGCTGGCAGCCAGCCAGCCAGCCTTATCTGGTTGAATTAGAGTGAATGGGAGGCTAGTGAGCCAGTTACTCCATTGTTAGTGTCTTACTTCCCTTTTACCACCTCCAGGCTATGGAAAGGTAAAGTGGGCTCTCCTTTGGTGAGCCTGCAAAACAGGACACCCAGCCTGTAGCTGTCTGCAGTTGTGGAATTTGTGGCAGCCTGCAGAGAGCTGGAGGATGGGAAGTGGTAGGGTACTGGGGGAGTGGGCCTCTGGAGGATGCTCTTCTCAGTCCCTTCCTTGGAAACCAGCTCTCTGCTGCTAAGCTGCAGCTCCCCAAGGCCTTCCACAGTCTGAGCACTGTTTCTGATGCATGAATCCCCAAAGCCTTGGACAACTCAGCTCTGAAAAATGAGCAAACTTTGAGCATCATAGCTATGTAGTGCAGAATGTAGATAGATCGCCCCCTGTGTGACCAAGCTAGGTTTAAGAATAGGTACTTCTGAATACACTTCTCAAGACCTGGATTTGCCCATAGTGTCCATTCCAGGAGGTCAGGTGTCTGCCCAGGTGCTGGACTGTAAACCACTCCTGTAGTTGCTGTGTGGAACCCAGCAAAGGAAAGGAGGAGGTTGCCCTTTTTCATAGTCAGCTTTGCCCTAAGACCAGCAAGATGGAAGGTGAGGGCCCTAGTGAATCCCCTACAGTGGCCTGCTTTTCTGGTGAGGTTTGCTCTCATTTAGGTGCTCCTGTTTGGGAACAACACTGTTTGGTTAGGTTAAACTCGCTCCTTTGTTTTGGGCTATTTGTGTTTTCAGAGATCTTTCATATCCATTGTTTCCTTGTCCTCAATAAGTCTGATAGCTTCTGTGAGGGTAAAAGCCCCATCTCTTCTGATCTAGGAGAGATGCAAGGACAGCAGGCTCAGATTCTCCTCTGCAAAGGCTTGTCTTAAATCTCGGGGCCCTGCAGCATTGATTTGCTTTTAGTTATTTTACTAATTTCTCTGGGTTTGGTGAAAGGGGAAGAAATCACCAGACCACATGCTTGAGCTTCAGGTTTCTCCTTAGCTGGCACCTCAACCAGAAGAAAAAAAATCCTTTCTCCAGGGCATAGCCTCAGGCACTGTTTGCTTTGTACTGCCTTGTGTTTGCCCTCAGCAGCTGGTGGCCATCCTTCACCTTCGTCTTTAGTGTGCTGCCTGTGTCAGCATGGGGAGCCCCTAATGTTGACTCCTGGACCTCACCTCCCTCCACTCCCCTCTTTAGGGTCCTCTTGCACTGCGGAGGCTTGGAAAACAGTACACTTCCTGTTTTGTCTGTCAGCAAAGCTAGGTACCCAAAGGCTTATGTGACAGTACCTGTGGCTGACTCCAGTGTGCTTTGGGAAGACACAGTGGTAGGGACAAAGACTAAGTTGAAGTGGATACACCGAGCTGGGAGGAAGGGGGCAAAGGGACAATTCCAGTTTTGCAAAAGTCATAGATTGTAGGGGTGCTCTCTCTTCCTTTCCCATTGGAGTTAGGTTTCTGAGGGTCCAGGAAGGTTTCATTCCTTTTTGTGTCCCAAGACAGCTTTTCATAACAGTAAAAGAAATGTGAACAGTTGTGCAATATGGGTAGGATTACAGATGGCCGAGAAGGGTGGCAAGGAAGAAAAAAAAAATAAGAGAGTGTATTTTGCATGAAGACTTCTTGGAGACCTTCTGTAGGTGCAGGTGGTCATGTGGGGAGATCTTGGATTTATTTGACAGTTCCTGTTTTCCACTTAGGCTTCATGTACGTGCTCATTTGGGAACGAGGGAAGGGAATAATACCCTCCCCAAGGAGCTGTGGCTGAGCTCCCGGTCCCAGGACCAAACAAAGCTGCCACACCTGGGAAGCAGATTGGCTTAGCCCTCCCCAGAGAGCCCAGAGCTGTGTGGTTATTCTTTTTCCCCTTGCATTTCCCTCTTTGCAACTTGTATCTTCCCAGGCTCCATCAGTCAGCCATGGCTTCACCTGGACCCAGCAGGCTACTGCCTCCTTCCTTTTTGCTCTGTATCCTGGCTCATTTCTCCATGGCAGATTCCCAGGGGATGAAAAGGTTTTGTGCTGATGCTCTCCTTCCTGAAGGGCTGTACCAGGACTACGACAGAAGGCTGCCTCGCCTAGTTTTAACTGCCTCTGGGAAAGAACAGCGCACAACCTATTTTGAAACCTGTTTCACTGATTGACAGCTTTCAAATTAGGGATTCCTTGCTGATACCTGACTTTAAATTTGACAGCGATAACTGAACTAATTTTCTTTTGTTCTTTTGGCATCATGGAGTTTGAGGAGTGGGATTTTGGGAGACATCTAGGCCCACTAATGAGGAAAATGAAGCCTACAGATTTTCTAACTCCAGATTGAAAAGGAGACTGACTGCTTCCTCATCCTTCCACTGGGAATCCCATCCGTTTTGGGGTCTGCCTTTGCAAGCACACATTTGGGTGCCATTCTGTGAGAATCAATTTAATTTTCAGAGAAAAAAAGGGATTCTGGAGTTGAAAGTGTAGAATGCAAGGCATTAACTGACTTACTTTATTTTGTTTCTAGTGAGAAAGTTAAATGATGGTTGTAGAATTACCTTGCACTGTTGGCAGAGAGTAAAAATAAACTCAGTTCTCAATATACAAAGGCTTCTCCAGTTCTTTCCCTCCTTTCATACCAGTGTTTGTCTTTAAAGAAAAAAAAGCCTGGCTATTTTTCTCTGCTCCATCAATGCAATCCTGTATATATGTTAAGTATTCCTTTTACAACTGTCATCTCAGGCAACTGAAACTCCACTGCAGGCCCTCTTTTCTCTTGGCTTTCTGCTGTTGCACGCTTCGCTTGACAGGATGCCTTGTGCTGCCTCCTTTGACAGACTGCGTCTTGATGGCAGAAAACTGGTGAGAAACTAATGATGTCGGCTTAGTGCAGAACAGGCATCTTGTTAGGTGCTGTAGAAATCCAGCAATCTATGCAAATCAGCAGAAACCTAATAGGTTGGCTCTACTGGGGTCTTGGAAAGGGATCTCACTTGGTAATGAGTACTTGTATCTTTTCTCAATCAAACCTCATTCGGGACATTTTTTCCTGCAGCAACAGCATCCCATGCCAGGTCGGAATATCAGACACTGGGATCACTGATGGACAGTACCCAGGCTGTGACAAAGCTCAAGTGGTGTTTGGGACCTGCCTTATCCCTTAGGTCACATTTCAGGCTATGAGTCGTCAGTGGACATTTTACTAAAACAAGCATTTTTGCTTAAAAATATGTAGATATACATAGATTCACAAAGCTTTTGACATGGACCACCCAGAGGTTTTCTTAGAGCATGGTTCCTCATTCCTCTAACTATAATTCTGTAACTTCTTACATAAACTCTACCCTTAACATATCTGTGATATGCAGTTTCAGTTTCTCTTCTTTCTTTCTTTCTTTCTTTCTTTCTTTCTTTCTTTCTTTCTTTCTTTCTTCCTTCCTTCCTTCCTTCCTTTCTTTCTTTCTTTCTTTCTTTCTTTCTTTCTTTCTTTCTTTCTTTCATTCATTCATTCATTCATTTGAGACAGGGTCTCACCATGTAGCCCAGGCTGGCCTCAAACTCAAAGCAATCCTCCTACCTCAGCCTTCCAAGTACTAGGATTACAGGTGTATGTCCAGCAGTTTCAGTTTCTTTAAGTGAAGGAAGTTCTTAAATACATTTGAGGAATAAAATGCACAATACTTTCAGATTTTCAAGTTCTACCATGATAATTTTTTTTTAGCTACTAGAGATTGAACCCAGGGCTTCATGTATATTAAGCAAATGCTCTACCACTGAGCTATATCCTCAACCCCAAAATATTCATCTTTTAAGTTTTGAGAAGAATCTTACTGAGTTGCCCAGGCTGACCTCAAATTTGTGATCCTCCTGCCTCAGACTTCTGAGTAGCTGGGATTATAGGTATGTACCACAATGTCTGACTCCCCCACTATAATCTTGTATTGTTAGTTTGTCTGTATAATTTACAGCTATATTTTAAAGCAATTTGTCTTCATCCCTCTTTACAAAGCATTAAGCATAGTTTTCATAGGAGCATCTTTTTTCTACTCATATTTTATCAGTTAATATAATAATTTAATATGTAAGTAAAATATCAAATATACCTGCAGACTCCCAACCCTGGGAAAGTACCCAGCCTGGCTGGTGGGAGTGCATGTGAACAGATACTCAACAGATGGCCTCAGAGCAGCCTGCCTTGAGTGTGCTGTGGGGCTCAGCCAGTATGTCTTAGAGGATGGCTGAAGTGTGTCAGGTAAACTGGCAGGTCAGTTTAAAAAGCATCCTATGTGTGTGTGTGCGTGTATGTGTGTGTGTGATGCGTCTTCTAAATTGTATGTGGTGTGTATGTATGTATATGTATGTACACCCACATGCAGTGCAGTGCCGGACACATAGTTGGTGCGAACTGCTCTTTCTTAAATCTTAAATATGGATCTGTGTGTGTGTTACTACACACGATGTACTTCAAGTTCAACTAAGACCCCTTAGAGTATTTATTGTTAAGAATTTTTGCTACATTAGTTCCTTCTGTTTACATAAGAAAATTGAATGCTGATTTAGGAGCTTTTACACTTGGTGTGTAACAGTGCTTTTTCTTAATAATAGCTATGCCTCATTCTCAGCATAATAAAAATAATGTCACTGGTACCTAACATTCATTAAGTGTTTACTTACTACGTGGCAGGCACAGGGCTGAGTGTGTTACCTCAGTTAATCTCTATGACCCTGAAAGAAGAGACAGGCTACGGTGCTATTATTCCCATTTACAGATGAGGAACTTCGGGGAGCCAGCGAGGACGTGGTTCAGGGTCTAATCTTTGTACAGTAAAGTGAGGAACACAGTTTGTTTTCTGAGGGCTGCTTCTTATTTTAGGGCCGAGGGGTCCTTCTAAGCAGGGTAAAGGGGCCTGGTGAGGAAACAGCGCATGCTTGTGGCTTGCTGGGAAACAGGGTAGGCACTCTGTGGACTCTAAAAAATAAAAAAGATCCTTGTGGCCAGGCATCGCCCGGAGTATTTGAATCAGCCTTGGCAGGTGGTAGGTAAAGCCACAGTGGCAGTGGAAACAAGCTACCGTGAGACATGAGATCCTACCTGTCACCTTCCTTCCAAGCCACTCCCTTATTGGCGGGCCCTTCTGAAACTCCTCTCTCTCTGGAGTCTGGGTGTGTGAAGAAACTGTGTGCAGGTGCCAAAACAAACAACAGTGTGGTCTCAGCGCCCTGGCTGGGAGCTGGGCAGAGGGGTGGAAGGGCTTCATCTGGGAGCAGCATTGATGGAGGTAATTTTCCTAGCTGTTGGCATGAGATTGGTTCCAAGTTGAATTTAAGAGAGAGTTAAGGTTTTTGTGATTCTACACTGTTGGAACCCAGTAGAAAGCACAAATTCATTCTTTACAAATTCACTCACAGCCAGAAATGAATCTTAAATAGTGCTAGTCTTTGGGGCTCTTGGTCAGGAAGGCAACAACAGCAACCAACCAAACAAACAAACAAAATGCCTGTGGGTTGGCAAACAGAATTGCTTTGCAAGCCTAATTCTGAATGTTAGGCTCTTCCCTTTTTTGCAGGTTGGAAGAAGACAGCAGTAAAGTGAGAGAGATGGTCGTTGGAGATTACTTTTCTATTTCTTCTAGGCTTCCTTTTGTGGCAGGCTTTAAGTTGATGGATCAACACCTTGGCCTGGAAGTTAAGGGATTCCTGATGTACTTTTCAGCTAGAGAATTTTATGTTGCTGTGTGGCCAGTTTTTCTACTTTATCTGTTGTCTGTAGCAGGTAGAATTTTTGACAGATGTCTTGAGCAGAGTAACTGATTTCGATCGAGGGCATGGGTTTATTAGTATAGTTTATTTTATATTAATGAATTCTTTTGAGTCTTTCTTGGGTTTTATGTTCCTTGAAAAGAGAGACATGGCTGTTCTTGGCAGAATTTGAATTTCATTCTGGATGTGATAATGTTGACTCACAGAATTCCCGCAGTAGCATTGAGCATGTCGGTGGAAGCACGTTGCAGCCATCTGTGTGGAAGGCCTCTTGCGTTTGGCTTTGAGCACATGGAGCTGGGCCCCTGAAATGCAGCACACCAGCCACACACACAAGTAGTCTGTTCATACCTGGCCACATCTGGACATTATTCTGCAGTTTCAGATCCAGTTTTTTCTTTCCTGAGTCAGAGGGAAGTTACAGCTTTCCCCAAACCTCTGGTTTTAGACCCCTCCCCCATATTGCATAATTAAGCAAAATAATGCATAGTAATACATAATGCTTTGTGAGGTGGGTGTTATTATCCACGTCTTAAGAATGAGGATCTTGGGCTGGGGATATAGTTCAGCAGTACAGGGCTTGCCTTGCAGGAGCGAGGTTGTGAGTTCGATTCCTAGTACAAAAAAAAAAAAAAGCAAGGAACTCGAACGCAGTAACGCAGGTCCTAGAACTGCCTCTGGAGCAGACCTGTCCAATTCACAGCCGATGGGGTGCCTTCAGCACTGAATAGCTAGTAACACAGACCAAATAGATCATAAACTTAATATTTTATATTAAAAGTAACATATTGTGGTACAGAGGTATTTTCAACTTTTGTTTATTTATTTAGCGGTGCTGGGGGTAGAACCCAGGGTCTTCACACTGAACTACATTCCTAGTCCTGTTATTTATTTATTTTTTTTTCCGAGACAAACGCTTGCTGAGTCACCCAGGTGGAACTTGAACTTGTGATCCTTTTGCCTCAGCTGCCCAAACCGCTGTGATTAAAGGTGTGCGCCACCGGCGTGGCTCAGGGATACAGATTTCCTCCTACTCCATTGCAAGGTGCTCTTGCGCAGACTGCACAGGTGACACACTGTGCCTTGTAGCGGCCGCGCAGCGCACGGGGAAGTGCGCCTCTGGAGCCCGGCGCAGAGTCCCGGCGCTCTGCTGGTCTCCCACACGGCTGTGTTTTGTCAGACTTGGGGAGTAAAATACAGGAATTACTACTGCGTTTCAGTCTGCCTACTTTATCGTTATTAAGCATTCATTTTCTTACTTATTAAACTTGGACTTCTATTATTTTGTAAAATAATTTAATAAATTAAAAAAGTTTTTTAGCAGCTGTGGTATAGGAAATGCAATGATGTATCAGTTTTTTGCTCATGATGTTGTTATAATTACACATACAACATCATCAACATCACTGATACTAGAAAAATAAATGCTTATTTATTAAATTTTGGAATATACATACACATACAGAGTTGCACAGAGACATTCAACTCAATGAAAAACTGGATGTGTCTTTACTGGATTTTTATAAGACTTACCTTCCCAGAGAAAAATGACTCTTGCTTCTCAGTGTCGCCTTATTTACAGCATTGCTTTCTGGCAGTGTGTACATTTGTGAACAACTGACTTCAAGGGTGCAGTATATGAAGTGTAAAATTAGATCCAACATTTCTCATGAGCGCCTTGAGAACTTGCTAAGAATTGCAGCCGCTTCCTTCAACCAGCCACTGATCCATTAATTTCATAAACCTAAGGACATCCTGCTATGTTTATGTTGCTCTCTTTTAAAAGATGTTATAAAATGTTATAAATGAACTTTTGTTCCTTATATACATTAGCTGTGTGATATGGTTTATATGCGGCCCCTTCGAGCCTGAAGTTTGGGTATCCATGAGCTGTAAAGGCAGTGCTTTTCCCAGGGGACTTCTGATGTTGACTTTAACCCATGGCCATTTATGTCAGCTTTCGGATTCCTCGGAAGTAAGCTGAAATGGGTTTGAGAGCTGAGAAGACAGATACAGCTGCGGGTGTTCACATTTACTGGGGAGGACCAGCTCCCACAGTGGTGCAGCCAGCCTGTCGTCTGTGTTTAAGCGGGTACTCTTCCTCTCCCACCTCTGTGAGTACCCGGGTACCACAGTGATGCTGCAGAGGAGAGGAGCCACGTGTGGCACTCTGTGATTTCCATAATAAAATCAGTCTCCCCAGTGGCCCCTTGCTGTCTGTTGGTGGCTGTAATGAAGTGGGCCACCCAGGGGAACAGCCTCACTTCTGGGCATCCCTAGGGTTATTAGCCCACAAAGGGTCTTGGGATCAAATGTGCAGTTAAATTGATGAGATCAATTCATTAGGATAAAGACTTCCTCTACTTCCAAAGCAGTATGGTGCACAGCCAGTCTCTCTTTTGAAGTGAATGTGTGGGTAAAAGATTTCATATCAGGAAGAGATCTGTGCTGCTGTCTCCTAAGCTTTGATTATTAGGATGGCAAAGACTTTTCACGTCTACATCAAAATATACAGCTTTGACAGATGAGGTATTTTAAGGCTAATTTTCTGCCTGCTGTTTTCTTTCAGGAATGATTCCTCTGTTTGTCTAAAAGGTGACCCAAGTAATTTTTTTTCTTTAAGCCTGGGAGGATTGTATAGGCCGTGCATGTGTGTGCGTGTGTATGTGTATGTGTATGTGTATGTGTGTGTGTGCGTATGTGTGTACCTTTCAACTCTGACCATCTGGCAATCATCTTAATCTCTTTCCACATCTTGATCCTTTAACTCAACATTTAATTACCTATTTGGGTGCCCATATGAATTGGATTTTTAAAAATTAAGCTTTTATGAATGCATAAAAGATGTCTCAGTCCCCAGAGAAAATAGTGCCTCTCCCCAACTCTCTCCATCAACTCTGCTGTCCAGAGGACCGATGCAGAGTGCTTTCTCCCTCTTGAGCTGTGGTCATATAGTTGTTTGGTTTTGTCTCTGTTTCTCTAATTCATGGACCACTTTTTACTTCCTTTGCTGTGGATGGTTCTATACTTAAAAGTAAGGGAAAATCAATTGAAATCCTAAGATGTTAAACTGAGAGAGAAAAAGATGCTGCCACATTTCCAGCTAGATGCAGATTTTGGTCTGTAATTTCAGACTTATTTTGATTATAAAGAGTAGTATCCCCTCCCTCTTTCTGCTTTTCTTTGTAGTTCTATAATCAGGAGTCTGCTATTTTCTTTGTAGTGCTATAATTAATAGTCTGGTCTGAACTCTAAGAACCTTAAAATTCCTAACAGAAATGTTGCTTACTCACCTCATCTTACAAAGAGCCATGTAGCCTCAAAGGGTCACTTAGTCGTTCAACAAACAACATTTAGCGCCAGCTATGTGCAATAACTGTACTGGATGCTGGGAATTCAAAGATGGAGAATACAGTTCCTGCCCCCAAATGGGCATCATCTAATTAATCAGTGAGGCCTGATAATTGCCAAATAATGAGGCGAAGTTCAATGTGAGAAATGTCACTGTGCTACAAAGTTCTGATTTTGTGCTTGTTCATAGATGAGAAGTTTTCTAACTGCTGTATTTGCCTGTTCCGTGAGCTTTGGAGGGTCAGGAATGATATGGGTATGTGGATGTGGATGTAGGTGTGGCTATGAATGTGGAAATAATGAGCAGATGGCTGCCTCTTGCTCTTGCCTGGACTGCCTAACAGGATGTTCCTCTGGTTTCAACCTCCTGGTAAAATGCTTTAGTCACTGAAGACTAATAGGAAATTGTTTGGGGTGGAGCCACTTGGGAGACAATGGCTTTTGAGCCCCTGCTTGTTAGCAAAATGCCTGATTCCTTTGTAGACTTTTGTGAGTTTAACACAGGAGATCGCGGTGTTAGACTTACCCAGAAGGGATCAGCTTTACAGACTTCTGGTGTTCTTTGGTTCAGGGTGTACCCAGAGGTGAAGTTCTGGGTTGGCTGTGCATTTGGCTGTAAGGTACTGATTGACTGAGTGGATATCTCTTTTTGAAGCTGCAGAGAGGAAGCCAATGCTTGAACAATTCTTGTGGCACTCAGCTCTGAAGTGCCTGTAGGCTGTGCATTTTGGTGGGCCAGACAGGGAATAAAACTATTGCTCTGGGCCCATCTAAAAATACTCCTGTTTACCCTGAAGAAGGTTACAAGAACAGGGTTTCATGCATGTGCAAGAGAAACCTGCAAGTGAAAAAGTGTGTATACACAGAAGCATGAATGGAGCACTATTCTTAGCTGGTGCTCTAACCTAGAGAAGAACAGGAAACAAGATGCTTTAGAATCCAGACTCTGACTGTCCCAGGCTAGAGCCAAGAGTCTTCAAGTCATAGGGAAACTCATGACAGCTGCGAGTGTCCCCCAGACCTTCCTCTTTTGGTAGATAGCTCTGTACTCTTGGTCTGGGGTGGAGGAGGGGGTGACTGTCTATTTAAGGGATCCAGTGAGAAAGGGTAGATGAAGTCTCAGGAAGTGGGCTTCCCCCTTGTCCTCCTTCTTCTGTTGAGACCATCTGGACCAACTTGGTAGATGCAGCAGCAGCTTTTCTTATTCTTGGTATGTTTACTTCTGAGGAAGGGAGGGGAGCCTCGGATGATTGAACTAAACCTTGCTCCACATTTTCAGTACCCTTGATTTGTTGTTCAGATTTTGACATTGGAGTTGCACTTGATTGGTCTTTGAACGTTGAACACTAGGACTAGAAATGCCTGCTGCATAATTATAACACACAGTGGTGAGTGATTAGAAAGTGCCAGCCACTCTGGTCACTCAGTGACTACTGATTAATTGATTTGAATATATTAGTGTCTGGAAATTGAACTGATCATCCAGCTTCCTTGTCTGATGGTGTGATTGATAGGGAAGAATGTTCCCAGGTAGCATTTTCCTCTCGCAGAATTAGAATGGTGGTGTCACTTGCTAGGATCTCTGTTGTCACTGACTATCACTGATTGGTCTTTATTTTGAAGTTAAGATAAGTAAGGCAAACACAGCCACCCCTTTACTGTGTGCTTATTATTTAATACTGACAACAGTTACGTGTCAGCACTTTAAAAGGAAATATCTTTAATTAGAACCTGATATGAGATGGATTTCTTCAAGGAGAGGATAACAGTGTGGCATTATCTCCACGCCCTGAAAAGGACCGGGCCTGTGTATAAGCCTTTGCACTTCCTCATTTCTCTAAATGTAAAAAAGAAAATTTCAGTTCTTTTTTTTCTTACTGTTAACACCAAGCCCATTCAACCACTCTAAAAAATACTATAGCTTGGGCTCCCCTCTTAAAACAAAGGAGAATTTTTCTTCCTTAAAAGTGACACATGGAAGCCTGAGGCCTCCTTTCAACTTCTGTCCTGATTTGATTAAGATTTGCAATAAGTGAGTATAGGAAAAATACTGGTTGTAGACAAGAGTTTACTTGGTAAGCAGCATGTTCCTCTTGGTGTTACGTGTGTGCTTTGGCTCTCTGGGAGCTGCATATTTTCTGTTGTCACACTGCATTGCTGCTGTAGGTTGCACTCCTCAGATAAGCTAAGTGCCGGTTCGAAGTCCTCATTTGATGGGGAGGAGGAGGATAGAGAAAAAAGTGGCCGTAGAAGTGTGTAACCATGTCGCAGCCAGGCCTCGGAAATCTGGGTTGCAAAAGCTAGACCTTTCTATATCAGGCTTGGGTTAAAAGAGCCACAAAGAGTCTTTGGCTTTCGGCTCTCATATTTTTTCTTGCTGGCTTCCCATTGGTATGAAAGTTTTGTGCCCTGCCCCCATTGCTGTGTGTGATTTGAGTGATGTCAAAGATTCCAGTGTAGATCCAGTTTCACATGGAAGCGAAAAAACTAGAGAATTAATTTTGTCCCGATCTGACAAATTATGATCAGTTCTGTAGAATGTGGTAAGACCCAAAGTTGTGTGTTTTGGGAAATTTGAAGTTTGACAAAAGATATGCAGCAGAGAGGCTGGCCAGGGAAGTGACTTTGCAAAAGAAACTCTTCATATTACAGCAATCTTAAGAATGTGCGTTTAGGTTAGTGATGGCAGGCACTAGATCTATCTTTGGTATGAATTCAGAATCCAGTCAGCCTTCTGTATCCATGGGTTCTACATCTACAGTTTCAGCCATCCAGCAGCAAAACTATATTTGAAGGCTGGATGTGGTGGTACATGCCTGTACTCCTAATGCTCAGGGAGGCTGAGGCAGGAGAATTGGAAATTCAAGTCCAGCCCGGGCAGTTTGCTGACTTCGCATGACCCTATTTCAAAAGTTAAAAAAAGAAAAGAAAAAAAAAAAGTTTGGGGATGTGACTTGGTGTGAAAACTGCGGGTTTAATCCTCAGGACTGCCAAACAAAATAGAAAAACAACGATATAGGAAAAAAAAATTCTAAAAAGTTCCAAAAAGCAAAACTTGAATTTTTAGTGTGCTAGACACTCTCCTACACCCATGAGATATAAGTGATGTGCACCCCACTCTCCCATGGCCTCTCCCTAGGTCGTAGATCCTCAGACTCTCCGTACTCACAGTAGATGCATTCTTCGCCTTGTGAACCTGTATAGTTTTGCCTGTGATGTTTGCATCTGTACTAAATATGTGCAAACTTTTTTTTTGGCCTTTATTCCTTAAACAATGGAGTGTAACAACTATTTATATAACATTTTCATTATAGTAGTAATAAAAAGGAATTTAGAGGTGGTTAAAAGTACATGACAAGATGTGACAGGTTATATGCAAACCACCCTAGTTTATGTGAGACCCAAGTCCCCTGCTGATACTGGGGGCTGACCATATATGAAGCCAATCGAAGTGTCAGGCTGTTGGGAGAAATGATGGAGTCTTATCAGAGGCTCAGGGTCACCTGGTCTTTTCTCATGAAGATTCCTTTGATGCTGAATTTATCTGTTTTGTCTAGCAAACTGGAATTATGGTCTGGCTGGCTTCTGTCCCTAAAAGACTCTTCTGTTGGTCATGAACTACCTAATTCTCTTTGCTTACCAAATGATGATAATCAGTAATAAGGCATGAGATCTAATCTTTAGAGTATGGTTTTGGATTATAGTTTCCTTGTATTCTTAAGTTAGCAAGGAGAAGCCAAGACAGACAGCATGGTCTAACCAAAACCCCAAACAGCAGACTCTAGCATCCAAGAAACTGGGGTTCAAATCCTGGCTATGTCCCATGTAAATTGTGTCTGGAGAGTAACCTGTTTGTTCTCCCAGAACTTTAGTGTTTTCCTGTAGAGAATGGACAGAATAACTGTCTGCCTTGTTAGGCTGTGAGGGCAGAGTGAAGACAAGAAGGGCTGAGCGTGTGAGCCCACGGGTTTGGCTGTTTTTCTGTTACGAATGGCAGGCTTAGCACTGTGTGGAACTGTCCCGCTATCCTTGCCGCTTTTCCTGTGTAAGAGGAACTTGACCTTCCTTGTTCAGCGGCTGAGGGGAAGCCAGGTGAGCTATCTGAGCTAGTGAGGGTGGAGGTATATCTCAAGATCCTGAGACCCAAGTTGGAGCTGGACAGGTTGCAGTGCATTTATTTGTAAATCATAGAATTACATTAATAACACACTCTGCCTGTTTGACCTCCTGGGTTCTCTGTTCAGAGGGGACTTTCTGGCCTTGTGCTTTAAATAGTGCTCAGATGGTAATGTGGATAGTAGGTGAACACAGTCCTGTGAGTCCATTTGCCCTGTGCTTGGGAGTCCTATTCTTAGACCACAATGGCCGGAACAGAAAGCCTCTGACCCCACATCCCACTGCAGCCATGTGTGCCTGGCTAATGGATTTCTTTGGGAAGCTGGGACAAAAGACCAGGTCTGCTTCTGTCACTGACTAGGTTGGTATGGAGTAGACCATTAAAAAGCTGCCTTCTCCTAATTGTCACCTGGGACATCACACATTAAGATCCTAATTAAAGTTGGACCTGTTTGCTTTAGTCGAGGGGTTATTAGGGAATAAAGGCAGATAAGATATTTATGGGTGAACCTTTCCTGTTTTATTTTCCCCTGGATCTGTGATTAAAAGATTAACAGCTTTCATTATTTATGGAACAGAGTCCTGGAAGGGAGGAGGCTTTACCACTTACTTTGCTTCTTCTGTGGTCCAGAGCTGTGCCAGCAATATTTCATGTGTTACCTCATTTAATCTTGAGTATTGTTAGGCCCATAATAGCGAGGTGGAAATTGAGGTCACAACTTGCCTAGGGCATTAATGGTGCTGGGCTTCTACTACTACTGCGTACCTTACATGCCATCTCTTCTAATAGATGCCCAGCAATGTGGTCATTTCAGTGACGATCTGTTGATTTAAAAGCATCACTAAATGTTTATTAAACACCTGAACGTGGTTATTATGTATATGAAAATGGATTCACAACTAGGGCTACGGATAGCATCTGTGAAGTCTTGCTTCAACTCTGTGTCTGCGTGTCATGTGGACACACTGGACATTGGTTGCTCAACTCTGAAACCAGATGATGCTAGGGGAAAGCCTCCACACCCTGCTCATTCCATGAGCAGCCTGATTCTGGATTACCGTACTGTAGACCATGCCCTCAGTTGGTGGACTGCCTTTCTCCAGGGAACCCGGGAGACATGATCTCAGCTTCATAACATTCCTATTAAGATAGGAGGGGGCTGAAATCATTTGCTGTCCTTCACAGTGAGTGGGAAACTTGGACACAGATGGGAGACACAGGCACAGAAGTTAAATAATTAGTCTAAGGTCACATCAAATGATTTCCAGCTCAGTTGATGAATCCGTCTAGGACTTGGTCTCCCAAATGCTGCAACTTCCTTTACAATGTAATTTGTTCTCAACCACTTTACATGTCATACCTTTCTTTCCCCTTTTTATATTTGGATAACTAAGATGTTTTTCAGACCTACTGCCTGATTAATGTTGAATTTTAATTTAGCCCTTCAGGATGATTAATGACTGAGCCGAGTAAACTGCTTCCAGAATGTAGTGTATAACACACCTTTATTGTTGTTTTCCTGTGCTGTTGAATTTTCTGCTCTATGGATTAAGAACTTTGGGACTCTGAATGCTACCTTGACAGAGGAACTTCTGTAACTGGGAGTTGTCATCTTTCTCAGAGCAGTGCTTGTTGGGAAAAAAATCTAGAAATTCCTGTTTTCAACTTTACAGAGGAAGTGAAGCACATTCAAGAATAGCCCCTTGGCCTCTCCACAGAATAGTACAGATTTGCCTTTTGTTATTCCTTGCTTGTTGTAATAATAACATTCATAAACATACCTTTTTGGTTGTCCCTGTGACTCAGTACTTTTTTTTTAGAATACAAGATGATTTATTTAAAAGATATTTGTAGACTGTGTGTGGTGGCACCCCTGTAATCCCAGCACAGGGAGGCTAAGGAGGGCCGAGGAAAGTTCGAGGAAAGCCCAGGCTGCATAGTGAGACCTAGGGAGACAAAACAAAACAAAACATACTGATTTTTAATTTACTCTTACTTTTTGAACCCAGAACCTTTACATAAGCTACATCCCCAGCTCCCAGCCCCCCACCCCCCCTTTAAGTAACCTTGAGACAGGGCCTTGCTGTTGCTTAGTAGCCCAGGCTGTCCTGGAATTTGTGATCCTCCAGCCTTAGCCTCCCAGAGTCCTGGGATGACAGGAGCGTGCCACCATGCACAGGGTCTTCCCTGTGTTTTAGATAGGAGGTGCTGAGGGGATGTGAGGTTTGGTGACTACATGTGGCTTCTTAGGGATGTGGCTCAGTTATTTAGCTTCTCAGCTGCATTATGTGAAGTTTTCTGGCAGCCTCTACTTTTTACTGTGGAATGAAATGAGTTATAAAGGAGATTTTTTTTTTTAAGCAAAAAGAGATAAATTCCCCAAGGAGGAGACCCACTGTTAGTAAAATATGTTCTAGGGCCACAAATTTTTGATCCTCTAATGGCCCCTCCAACTCCAGATCTTTTGCCTTTGTGATGCACTCATCCCTATTAATTCATTTGACGCGTTCCTGGTGTGCAGGGAGTGTTGGACAGTGGGTGACAGAGATGAATAAACCCCCTTCCTTGGATGTCAGGGTGGAGGTTGCGATAGTGTGTTATTCAGGCTTATTAGCTTCTGTAGTAGGATTTTCCAAAATCCTGCCTTACATTGTCCATCAGAGTATATTGCAGACTCTGACTCTCCTTTGTCCCTTGTCACTGCCGCTGCTGTGTCCAGTGTCATCATTTCTTACATGAATTGTCCCAAAAGGCCTCCTAACTGATCTCCTTCCTTCCATTCTTTTTTTTTTGAAACAGCGTCTCGCTATGCCATTCAGACTGGCTTTGAGTTCACTTTGTAGCCCAAGTTGGTTTTGAATTTGCAGCGGTCCTCCTGCCTCAGCCTCCTGAGTGCTGGGATTACTGGTATGCATCACTACGCCTGGCTATTCCTTCCATTCTTATCTCCTTTAGTATATGTTCAACAGTTTCAGTAATTCTTTCTTTTTTTCTTTCTTTCTATCTATCTATCTATCTATCTATCTATCTATCTCGGTATCTACCCTATATCTATCTATTATAGGACTGAGGATGAACCCAGAGCCTTTGCACTAAACTGCATGCCCAGCCCTTTAAAAATTTTTTTCTTTTTTCTTTTTGGTACTGGGGATCGAACTCACAACCTTGCACTTGCCAGGCAGACGCTTATTCCACTGAGCCAAAATCCCTGCCCACCCCCCCAATTTTTCATTTTGAAAACTTTTTCATTTTTTCATTTTGAAAAATTTTTCATTTTTCATTTGAGTCTTGCTAAATCATCAAGTTGCCTGGGCTGGGCTAGAACTTGTGATCCTCTCACCTCTGCCTCCCAGGTGACCATTCTGGACTCTCACAGTCCTTTTTAAATGGAATTCACATCCTGTTTTCTTTCCATTCAGATCTCTCGGTGGCTTTGCACTCCCTAAGTGATCCCATCCCTACTACCTGAGTAAGTTGCTTTTTGCTGCTGTCCTCTCTCACTCCTCTTCATCAGGATTGGGCTTGTGATGTTTCCTGTATCATGCCAGGCAAGCTTGGCCCCGTCTTGCCTCAGGCCCCTGTTCCCTCTGCTGGAATATTCTTCCCTTTGTACCTTCATAGCTGATTTTTTTACTGTCTTGGATCTGTGCTCAAAAATCACCTTGTTAAGGGGCCACTCTATGAAATGTACCCCACTTCATATTTCCTATTTGGTTAATGTCTGACCCAGCTCCTTCACTGGAATGCGACCTCACTAAAGGAATGAATTTGGTCTGTTTTGTTCTGCTCTCTCCTTGATGTCTATAAGGTAGTTAGTCAATATTTGTTAGTTGAGGAAATAAATCAGCCTATTACTTACTTAGTGTCCTGTGTAGATGGGGCCTGTTGGGCCCATGGTGCAGCAACATATGCTGGTAGCAGTTGTGGCGAGGGTGTGGCTAGAATGGCTCTGTGTGCCATAGTTTTTCTTAGGTCCTCCTAACAGGTTCCAGCCTGTTAGTATTTAGCCTTTTAGTATCTTTTTTTAGTCAGAAAGTCAAAGGATGGGTAGAAGGGATCTGGGAGACCATTTTGTCATTTTCTCTCATTATCTAAATGAGAATAACAGTTGAGAGAATGTAGGTGAATTACCCATTGTCTTTTCTTTTCTTCTTTTTTTTTTTTTTTATATTGGGTATCGAATTCAGTCTTGTGCTTACCAGGCAAGCGCTTGAGTCCCTGAACTAAATCCGCAGCCCTACCCAGTGTTTTCTGGGTTTCAGACTGACCCAGTCAGGTCAGTCTGAAATGAGGCTTTTGACATAATTCCGTTCCAACATGTAGTGAGCCCTGGTTTAGGAAGGTGCATGGGATTTCAGCTTTGATGATTTCTGTTGTCTCCAAACAGGAGCTTTTCTCTGCACATTTTGAGTTAGTATAGATGGGTGGTGACCCACCAATGTGTGGAAAATCCCAAAGTGTGAATGGGAGCTACCTTAGATATGCCAGGAATATCACAAGCATGCTTATTCTTTCATTGGCAAGAGATGTATGGGGTGGAAAGGAAACCAAAATCAAGACCCTTTGTCACTCCAGTTGTTTTATTACATGTCACAGTCGAATGTGTCTTCCATTTAAATTCAGATTTTTTGATGAATGGCCAGACCAGCTGCAAGCCCTTTGGGCCAGAATCCTTGATCTTGCCAACTGTTCATTTTCTTGATGAACTTCCTTCTTTCAGGCACTTGTGTGTAGCCAGCCTATTGTGGAGTTGTCAGAGGGGTGTAGAGCTGTCTCTTTGGGACAGTCAGCTCTCCGCATGCAGCATGTGTCCTGAAGCTGGCCTGTCTCCATCTCCTTTGTAAGTGTATAAGGTCTTTTGTTCAACAGGGTGTAATGAATGAGGACTCTTAAAGACAGAAAGACCCCTCCAGCATTTGCTGAAGCATGTCTGAACTGTCCAAGATGTAATTGGGATGACATAAAGAAGACTTAACTTTATCTTATTTCTTCTTACCAGATTTATGATATAAGGTGCCGCAATTTGAGTTTAAAAGGCAGTTTGATCATATACAAAGAAGCAGTTATATTTAATTGCATTCCTTATGTCCTCTGTAGCAATCATGAAAAAACCTCAGACAAACCATGTTTTTACTGCATGTAGTTTTACTGAAATAAGGCTTTGGACTTTCCTGAGCACATTTCCAGTTTAGATCTCAAATGTATTGTGGAAATACTGACTTTAGTACTGACATTTTTAGGGTAAGGAAATTTCTTTTTGGGGGGGGCATGGGAATTTTAAGTATCCTGGGTACCATGGCCATAACTAGAGAGCTTCAATTTTTTTTGGCTATAAAATTTATTTTAGTTTAATTTTCTTATATTAGGTGAACAAAATAAAGTTTAGAAAAGCTTGAGATTGGCCAAGTGTGGTGGTGTGTGTCTGCAATTCCAGCACTTGGTGGGTTAAGGCAGGAGGATCAGTGTAAGTTCTAGGCCAGCCTGGGCTACATACTGAGTTCAAGGCCAGCATGAACCACATAACAAGGCTCTTGTCTCCAAAAAACAAAAAACAAAACAGAACAAAACAAAACAAAACAAAACAGCTTAGGACTGCCCCCTAAGACATTTCAGTGAAACTGTGAAACCTAGCATTAGAAGCTGGGCGTTACTATGTTTATAAGTAATTTCTTTTTTTTAGGTTGAGCTAGTGGAGTTGCAGAGTGCCAGCTGAATTTTTCCTCCTATAGCTTCAGTTTTTATGTTACTTTTTAGCTCTGTGGTACTGGGTGATTCTCAGATCTTGGTCTCCATCACTCTTGGGAGCCCTTGAGCTGAACAGGACAAACCATGAATAGCTGAGTTTAAATAATGAGGGCGGTGGGTGGGACTGTCCCCCTTGGTCCTTGTATATTACTTTAATGGAAAAGCTAGAGAAGCAGTCTCAGAGTCAGGAAAACTCACTCAGATGTTTGTGATCATCCAGACTGTGCTGCCATCCAGTGCTGCATACCCTCATCCTTATAGGCAGAGCAGCTTGTAGCTAGCTGTTAGAATTAATAACCAGCACATGGAATTCCTACCAATTCTTGTTTTCCATACTTTTATACATCGGGCTGCTTTTTTCTATTTTTATTTTTCTCAGTAGCCTTATTTATTTATTTATTTATTTATGTTTTGAGATGGGATCTCGCCATGTATTCCAAGCTGTCCTTGAACTTACCATGTGGCCAAAGGTAGCCTTGAACTCATGATCCTCCGGCCTCAGCCTCCCAAGTGTTGGGAGTATAAGTGTGTGCCACCACATCCAGCATCAATAGTCTTTTTTCCTTAATTGTACTGCTTTATTTATTCTTTTTTAAATTTTTAAAAAAATTTTTAAAAATTTTATTTAAAGAGAAAAAAAAAAAAAACAGAATGAAGGATAGCAACAATACAGAATTCCAAGGAAAAAAGGAAAAGAACAACAACAAAAAACCTAAGAAATTATTACTTGACAAATTACATACTAACTTCTTGGAAATAGTTGTTCAAATTACAAAGTTAAAACATGTAAAGTAGACATTCAAGCAGTGAGACTGTTAACAGTTCTGCCGCACGATCTGACAAAAACAGCAACATGGTCATCCATCTTACCCACGCAAATACACATGCAATTATATCAAAAGGGTAAAATTAAACACAACAAAACAGAACAAAGCAGATCACAAGAAAGCAATGTAAGAGACATAAATTTCAAAACTAGACAATCAGAGATATTCACTCTCTATCGTATTGACTCTTGTTTTCTTCTAAATAGTTGTGCATATTGTCACATACAGGGAATTCACATGAAACAACTTGGTATGGAATTGATCTGAGCAGGACGAGGAGGGCATTTCAGGTCTTCAAGACCAGACAATAGGGAAGCCAAGAATGGCTGTCATAGTATCTCTCATTCTCCTCAAAACAGCTGTCTATACCTTCATGTGTATTGAACTTAAACAAAACAAAACAAGCTAAAATCACTTTGAACAAAGAGTGATAGTATTGCTGGATTTCATATCATGACATTATGGAATCAGCACTGGGTACTATAGTGTCTCAAAGTAGTTGTTCATTTCAACATGTGTTATATAGTTGGTTCTCGTAAACTGTTTATAAGTTCTACACATGCATGAGTCTCTACATGTATATCTATCATTTCTGTATTATAGGGAAAAACATAACAAAGCAAGATAAAACAAAATAATTCCTAGAAAAGCATGAAGCAAAAAAGTCATATAAAACCGCAATACAAGGTGATCTACAATGGTTACCATGATGTCTCAGCAGTGTATATCAACATTAATAAAAACGAAGCATTGGAGACATTATAAGACTTCAAAAGCAAGTAATAATCAAACCAGAGTGGGTATCTTAGTGAACTTTGTCATCTTCAGTGTAGTTGCCTATACTCTTAGACTTGATGCTATCCATCACAACAGATTTAAATAAAATCAGTCAATACTAAGTAGCAATCTAACAAACCAGATTCAAATAAGATCAGTCATAATAAGACAGTATAAGTTATAAAAGGCTTCAGATTAAGTTGATAGGAAATTAGGGATGATTACTATAATATGTCCTCTTATTTTTGGGATAGCTGACCATGTCCTCTAGTGTAAGCAGACAAACTGGAACAGAATGTAATCCATCCAAGCAGAGTGATGAGAATAATGTAAATTTTAAATCTTGTTACCCAATTAACAATATTCTCTGCCTCCCTTTTTTAGACAATTCCTCCCCTTTCACTCCCATAGGGTGCACTGCTTGTTTTGGGTCCCACTGCCTCCCTATATAGAGCCTCTCAATGGACCCTATCTCCTGATCTACTCTGCCTGTGTTTCTCTCTGTTAATATTTCAAGGCCATCTATACTAGAGATTACAGCCAATCTTCTCTGCCTTATTTCTGCTATTCT